>JAMWYP010000343.1:426958-608002 GCA_025563575.1 Acacia pycnantha | reverse complement strand
TCGCCCAAGCACGCTTAACAGCGGAGTTCTGATGGGATCCGGTGCATTAGTGCTGGTATGATCGAACCCGATAGGAGACGCGCAATCATCACCTATATGTGCGCTCTGCGGATTCCGGCAAATGCGAAGACGGGCCGGTCTCGTGAGGTGCCGTTGGGCCTGACGGTACGGGCCAACCGGCTGGACCGGACGCCCGTTCACTGTACGGCGCGCAAGTGGACCGGGCCAAGAACGGAGTAAAACGGCGTAAAAGCATGAAAAAAGTGGTGTAAACGATGGAATTCGGCCAAAATCCAAAGACTACATGGCGAAGCAATGTATCCTGAAGCTTACGTCATTCGCTTCAACCGCGCCGAATTTCATCCAAATCAGAGGTGATCGCCACCCCTCGGCAACACCCAGCCCCGTTCTCCGACCGTGCAAAAAGGAGGGGTTCAACACGAGGACTTCCCAGGAGGTCACCCATCCTAGTACTACTCTCGCCCAAGCACGCTTAACTGCGGAGTTCTGATGGGATCCGGTGCATTAGTGCTGGTATGATCGAACCCGATAGGAGACGCGCAATCATCACCTATATGTGCGCTCTGCGGATTCCGGCAAATGCGAAGACGGGCCGGTCTCGTGAGGTGCCGTTGGGCCTGACGGTACGGGCCAACCGGCTGGACCGTACGCCCGTTCACTGTACGGCGCGCAAGTGGACCGGGCCAAGAACGGAGTAAAACGGCGTAAAAGCATGAAAAAAGTGGTGTAAACGATGGAATTCGGCCAAAATCCAAAGACTACATGGCGAAGCAATGTATCCTGAAGCTTACGTCATTCGCTTCAACCGCGCCGAATTTCATCACAATCAGAGGTGATCGCCACCCCGGGAACACCCAGCCCCGTTCTCCGACCGTGCAAAAAGGAGGGGTTCAACACGAGGACTTCCCAGGAGGTCACCCATCCTAGTACTACTCTCGCCCAAGCACGCTTAACTGCGGAGTTCTGATGGGATCCGGTGCATTAGTGCTGGTATGATCGAACCCGATAGGAGACGCGCAATCATCACCTATATGTGCGCTCTGCGGATTCCGGCAAATGCGAAGACGGGCCGGTCTCGTGAGGTGCCGTTGGGCCTGACGGCACGGGCCAACCGGCTGGACCGACGCCCGTTCACTGTACGGCGGGCAAGTGGACCGGGCCAAGAACGGAGTAAAACGGCGTAAAAGCATGAAAAAAGTGGTGTAAACGATGGAATTCGGCCAAAATCCAAAGACTACATGGCGAAGCAATGTATCCTGAAGCTTACGTCATTCGCTTCAACCGCGCCGAATTTCATCCAAATCAGAGGTGATCGCCACCCTCGGCAACACCCAGCCCCGTTCTCCGACCGTGCAAAAAGGAGGGGTTCAACACGAGGACTTCCCAGGAGGTCACCCATCCTAGTACTACTCTCGCCCAAGCACGCTTAACTGCGGAGTTCTGATGGGATCCGGTGCATTAGTGCTGGTATGATCGAACCCGATAGGAGACGCGCAATCATCACCTATATGTGCGCTCTGCGGATTCCGGCAAATGCGAAGACGGGCCGGTCTCGTGAGGTGCCGTTGGGCCTGACGGTACGGGCCAACCGGCTGGACCGGACGCCCGTTCACTGTACGGCGCGCAAGTGGACCGGGCCAAGAACGGAGTAAAACGGCGTAAAAGCATGAAAAAAGTGGTGTAAACGATGGAATTCGGCCAAAATCCAAAGACTACATGGCGAAGCAATGTATCCTGAAGCTTACGTCATTCGCTTCAACCGCGCCGAATTTCATCCAAATCAGAGGTGATCGCCACCCCTCGGCAACTCCCAGCCCCGTTCTCCGACCGGGCAAAAAGGAGGGGTTCAACACGAGGACTTCCCAGGAGGTCACCCATCCTAGTACTACTCTCGCCCAAGCACGCTTAACTGCGGAGTTCTGATGGGATCCGGTGCATTAGTGCTGGTATGATCGAACCCGATAGGAGACGCGCAATCATCACCTATATGTGCGCTCCGCGATTCCGGCAAATGCGAAGACGGGCCGGTCTCGTGAGGTGCCGTTGGGCCTGACGGACGGGCCAACCGGCTGGACCGACGCCCGTTCACTGTACGGCGGGCAAGTGGACCGGGCCAAGAACGGAGTAAAACGGCGTAAAAGCATGAAAAAAGTGGTGTAAACGATGGAATTCGGCCAAAATCCAAAGACTACATGGCGAAGCAATGTATCCTGAAGCTTACGTCATTCGCTTCAACCGCGCCGAATTTCATCCAAATCAGAGGTGATCGCCAGCAACACCCAGCCCCGTTCTCCGACCGTGCAAAAAGGAGGGGTTCAACACGAGGACTTCCCAGGAGGTCACCCATCCTAGTACTACTCTCGCCCAAGCACGCTTAACTGCGGAGTTCTGATGGGGTGCATTAGTGCTGGTATGATCGAACCCGATAGGAGACGCGCAATCATCACCTATATGTGCGCCCGCGATTCCGGCAAATGCGAAGACGGGCCGGTCTCGTGAGGTGCCGTTGGGCCTGACGGTACGGGCCAACCGGCTGGACCGGACGCCCGTTCACTGTACGGCGGGCAAGTGGACCGGGCCAAGAACGGAGTAAAACGGCGTAAAAGCATGAAAAAAGTGGTGTAAACGATGGAATTCGGCCAAAATCCAAAGACTACATGGCGAAGCAATGTATCCTGAAGCTTACGTCATTCGCTTCAACCGCGCCGAATTTCATCCAAATCAGAGGTGATCGCCACCCCTCGGCAACACCCAGCCCCGTTCTCCGACCGTGCAAAAAGGAGGGGTTCAACACGAGGACTTCCCAGGAGGTCACCCATCCTAGTACTACTCTCGCCCAAGCACGCTTAACTGCGGAGTTCTGATGGGATCCGGTGCATTAGTGCTGGTATGATCGAACCCGATAGGAGACGCGCAATCATCACCTATATGTGCGCTCGCTCTGCGAAGACGGGCCGGTCTCGTGAGGTGCCGTTGGGCCCGACGCAGACGGGCCAACCGGCTGGACCGGACGCCCGTTCACTGTACGGCGGGCAAGTGGACCGGGCCAAGAACGGAGTAAAACGGCGTAAAAGCATGAAAAAAGTGGTGTAAACGATGGAATTCGGCCAAAATCCAAAGACTACATGGCGAAGCAATGTATCCTGAAGCTTACGTCATTCGCTTCAACCGCGCCGAATTTCATCCAAATCAGAGGTGATCGCCACCCCTCGGCAACTCCCAGCCCCGTTCTCCGACCGGGCAAAAAGGAGGGGTTCAACACGAGGACTTCCCAGGAGGTCACCCATCCTAGTACTACTCTCGCCCAAGCACGCTTAACTGCGGAGTTCTGATGGGATCCGGTTCATTAGTGCTGGTATGATCGAACCCGATAGGAGACGCGCAATCATCACCTATATGTGCGCTGCGAATTCCGGCAAATGCGAAGACGGGCCGGTCTCGTGAGGTGCCGTTGGGCCTGACGGTACGGGCCAACCGGCTGGACCGGACGCCCGTTCACTGTACGGCGGGCAAGTGGACCGGGCCAAGAACGGAGTAAAACGGCGTAAAAGCATGAAAAAAGTGGTGTAAACGATGGAATTCGGCCAAAATCCAAAGACTACATGGCGAAGCAATGTATCCTGAAGCTTACGTCATTCGCTTCAACCGCGCCGAATTTCATCCAAATCAGAGGTGATCGCCACCCTCGGCAACACCCAGCCCCGTTCTCCGACCGTGCAAAAAGGAGGGGTTCAACACGAGGACTTCCCAGGAGGTCACCCATCCTAGTACTACTCTCGCCCAAGCACGCTTAACTGCGGAGTTCTGATGGGATCCGGTGCATTAGTGCTGGTATGATCGAACCCGATCGGAGACGCGCAATCATCACCTATATGTGCGCTCTGCGGATTCCGGCAAATGCGAAGACGGGCCGATCTCTTGAGGTGCCGTTTGGCCCGACGGTACGGGCCAACCGGCTGGACCGGACGCCCGTTCACTGTACGGCGGGCAAGTGGACCGGGCCAAGAACGGAGTAAAACGGCGTAAAAGCATGAAAAAAGTGGTGTAAACGATGGAATTCGGCCAAAATCCAAAGACTACATGGCGAAGCAATGTATCCTGAAGCTTACGTCATTCGCTTCAACCGCGCCGAATTTCATCCAAATCAGAGGTGATCGCCACCCTCGGCAACACCCAGCCCCGTTCTCCGACCGTGCAAAAAGGAGGGGTTCAACACGAGGACTTCCCAGGAGGTCACCCATCCTAGTACTACTCTCGCCCAAGCACGCTTAACTGCGGAGTTCTGATGGGATCCGGTGCATTAGTGCTGGTATGATCGAACCCGATCGGAGACGCGCAATCATCACCTATATGTGCGCTCTGCGGATTCCGGCAAATGCGAAGACGGGCCGGTCTCGTGAGGTGCCGTTGGGCCCGACGGTACGGGCCAACCGGCTGGACCGGACGCCCGTTCACTGTACGGCGGGCAAGTGGACCGGGCCAAGAACGGAGTAAAACGGCGTAAAAGCATGAAAAAAGTGGTGTAAACGATGGAATTCGGCCAAAATCCAAAGACTACATGGCGAAGCAATGTATCCTGAAGCTTACGTCATTCGCTTCAACCGCGCCGAATTTCATCCAAATCAGAGGTGATCGCCACCCTCGGCAACACCCAGCCCCGTTCTCCGACCGTGCAAAAAGGAGGGGTTCAACACGAGGACTTCCCAGGAGGTCACCCATCCTAGTACTACTCTCGCCCAAGCACGCTTAACTGCGGAGTTCTGATGGGATCCGGTGCATTAGTGCTGGTATGATCGAACCCGATCGGAGACGCGCAATCATCACCTATATGTGCGCTCTGCGGATTCCGGCAAATGCGAAGACGGGCCGATCTCTTGAGGTGCCGTTTGCCCCGACGGTACGGGCCAACCGGCTGGACCGTACGCCCGTTCACTGTACGGCGCGCAAGTGGACCGGGCCAAGAACGGAGTAAAACGGCGTAAAAGCATGAAAAAAGTGGTGTAAACGATGGAATTCGGCCAAAATCCAAAGACTACATGGCGAAGCAATGTATCCTGAAGCTTACGTCATTCGCTTCAACCGCGCCGAATTTCATCCAAATCAGAGGTGATCGCCACCCCTCGGCAACACCCAGCCCCGTTCTCCGACCGTGCAAAAAGGAGGGGTTCAACACGAGGACTTCCCAGGAGGTCACCCATCCTAGTACTACTCTCGCCCAAGCACGCTTAACTGCGGAGTTCTGATGGGATCCGGTGCATTAGTGCTGGTATGATCGAACCCGATAGGAGACGCGCAATCATCACCTATATGTGCGCTCTGCGGATTCCGGCAAATGCGAAGACGGGCCGGTCTCGTGAGGTGCCGTTGGGCCTGACGGTACGGGCCAACCGGCTGGACCGGACGCCCGTTCACTGTACGGCGCGCAAGTGGACCGGGCCAAGAACGGAGTAAAACGGCGTAAAAGCATGAAAAAAGTGGTGTAAACGATGGAATTCGGCCAAAATCCAAAGACTACATGGCGAAGCAATGTATCCTGAAGCTTACGTCATTCGCTTCAACCGCGCCGGACGCCCGTTCACTGTACGGCGGGCAAGTGGACCGGGCCAAGAACGGAGTAAAACGGCGTAAAAGCATGAAAAAAGTGGTGTAAACGATGGAATTCGGCCAAAATCCAAAGACTACATGGCGAAGCAATGTATCCTGAAGCTTACGTCATTCGCTTCAACCGCGCCGAATTTCATCCAAATCAGAGGTGATCGCCACCCCTCGGCAACACCCAGCCCCGTTCTCCGACCGTGCAAAAAGGAGGGGTTCAACACGAGGACTTCCCAGGAGGTCACCCATCCTAGTACTACTCTCGCCCAAGCACGCTTAACTGCGGAGTTCTGATGGGATCCGGTGCATTAGTGCTGGTATGATCGAACCCGATAGGAGACGCGCAATCATCACCTATATGTGCGCCCTCCGGCAAATGCGAAGACGGGCCGGTCTCGTGAGGTGCCGTTGGGCCTGACGGCACGGGCCAACCGGCTGGACCGGACGCCCGTTCACTGTACGGCGGGCAAGTGGACCGGCCAAGAACGGAGTAAAACGGCGTAAAAGCATGAAAAAAGTGGTGTAAACGATGGAATTCGGCCAAAATCCAAAGACTACATGGCGAAGCAATGTATCCTGAAGCTTACGTCATTCGCTTCAACCGCGCCGAATTTCATCCAAATCAGAGGTGATCGCCACCCCTCGGCAACTCCCAGCCCCGTTCTCCGACCGGGCAAAAAGGAGGGGTTCAACACGAGGACTTCCCAGGAGGTCACCCATCCTAGTACTACTCTCGCCCAAGCACGCTTAACTGCGGAGTTCTGATGGGATCCGGTGCATTAGTGCTGGTATGATCGAACCCGATAGGAGACGCGCAATCATCACCTATATGTGCGCTCTGCGGATTCCGGCAAATGCGAAGACGGGCCGATCTCTTGAGGTGCCGTTTGGCCCGACGGTACGGGCCAACCGGCTGGACCGGACGCCCGTTCACTGTACGGCGGGCAAGTGGACCGGGCCAAGAACGGAGTAAAACGGCGTAAAAGCATGAAAAAAGTGGTGTAAACGATGGAATTCGGCCAAAATCCAAAGACTACATGGCGAAGCAATGTATCCTGAAGCTTACGTCATTCGCTTCAACCGCGCCGAATTTCATCCAAATCAGAGGTGATCGCCACCCCTCGGCAACACCCAGCCCCGTTCTCCGACCGTGCAAAAAGGAGGGGTTCAACACGAGGACTTCCCAGGAGGTCACCCATCCTAGTACTACTCTCGCCCAAGCACGCTTAACTGCGGAGTTCTGATGGGATCCGGTGCATTAGTGCTGGTATGATCGAACCCGATAGGAGACGCGCAATCATCACCTATATGTGCGCTCTGCGGATTCCGGCAAATGCGAAGACGGGCCGATCTCTTGAGGTGCCGTTTGCCCCGACGGTACGGGCCAACCGGCTGGACCGGACGCCCGTTCACTGTACGGCGGGCAAGTGGACCGGCCCAAGAACGGAGTAAAACGGCGTAAAAGCATGAAAAAAGTGGTGTAAACGATGGAATTCGGCCAAAATCCAAAGACTACATGGCGAAGCAATGTATCCTGAAGCTTACGTCATTCGCTTCAACCGCGCCGAATTTCATCCAAATCAGAGGTGATCGCAACACCCAGCCCCGTTCTCCGACCGTGCAAAAAGGAGGGGTTCAACACGAGGACTTCCCAGGAGGTCACCCATCCTAGTACTACTCTCGCCCAAGCACGCTTAACTGCGGAGTTCTGATGGGATCCGGTTCATTAGTGCTGGTATGATCGAACCCGATAGGAGACGCGCAATCATCACCTATATGTGCGCTCTGCGGATTCCGGCAAATGCGAAGACGGGCCGATCTCTTGAGGTGCCGTTTGCCCCGACGGTACGGGCCAACCGGCTGGACCGGACGCCCGTTCACTGTACGGCGGGCAAGTGGACCGGGCCAAGAACGGAGTAAAACGGCGTAAAAGCATGAAAAAAGTGGTGTAAACGATGGAATTCGGCCAAAATCCAAAGACTACATGGCGAAGCAATGTATCCTGAAGCTTACGTCATTCGCTTCAACCGCGCCGAATTTCATCCAAATCAGAGGTGATCGCCACCCCTCGGCAACTCCCAGCCCCGTTCTCCGACCGGGCAAAAAGGAGGGGTTCAACACGAGGACTTCCCAGGAGGTCACCCATCCTAGTACTACTCTCGCCCAAGCACGCTTAACTGCGGAGTTCTGATGGGATCCGGTGCATTAGTGCTGGTATGATCGAACCCGATAGGAGACGCGCAATCATCACCTATATGTGCGCTCTGCGGATTCCGGCAAATGCGAAGACGGGCCGATCTCTTGAGGTGCCGTTTGCCCCGACGGTACGGGCCAACCGGCTGGACCGGACGCCCGTTCACTGTACGGCGGGCAAGTGGACCGGGCCAAGAACGGAGTAAAACGGCGTAAAAGCATGAAAAAAGTGGTGTAAACGATGGAATTCGGCCAAAATCCAAAGACTACATGGCGAAGCAATGTATCCTGAAGCTTACGTCATTCGCTTCAACCGCGCCGAATTTCATCCAAATCAGAGGTGATCGCCACCCTCGCAACACCCAGCCCCGTTCTCCGACCGTGCAAAAAGGAGGGGTTCAACACGAGGACTTCCCAGGAGGTCACCCATCCTAGTACTACTCTCGCCCAAGCACGCTTAACTGCGGAGTTCTGATGGGATCCGGTGCATTAGTGCTGGTATGATCGAACCCGGATTCCGGCAAATGCGAAGACGGGCCGATCTCTTGAGGTGCCGTTTGCCCCGACGGTACGGGCCAACCGGCTGGACCGGACGCCCGTTCACTGTACGGCGGGCAAGTGGACCGGCCCAAGAACGGAGTAAAACGGCGTAAAAGCATAAAAAAAGTGGTGTAAACGATGGAATTCGGCCAAAATCCAAAGACTACATGGCGAAGCAATGTATCCTGAAGCTTACGTCATTCGCTTCAACCGGGCCGAATTTCATCCCAATCAGAGGTGATCGCCACCCCTCGGCAACACCCAGCCCCGTTCTCCGACCGTGCAAAAAGGAGGGGTTCAACACGAGGACTTCCCAGGAGGTCACCCATCCTAGTACTACTCTCGCCCAAGCACGCTTAACTGCGGAGTTCTGATGGGATCCGGTGCATTAGTGCTGGTATGATCGAACCCGATCGGAGACGCGCAATCATCACCTATATGTGCGCTCTGCGGATTCCGGCAAATGCGAAGACGGGCCGGTCTCGTGAGGTGCCGTTGGGCCTGACGGTACGGGCCAACCGGCTGGACCGGACGCCCGTTCACTGTACGGCGGGCAAGTGGACCGGCCCAAGAACGGAGTAAAACGGCGTAAAAGCATGAAAAAAGTGGTGTAAACGATGGAATTCGGCCAAAATCCAAAGACTACATGGCGAAGCAATGTATCCTGAAGCTTACGTCATTCGCTTCAACCGCGCCGAATTTCATCCAAATCAGAGGTGATCGCAACACCCAGCCCCGTTCTCCGACCGTGCAAAAAGGAGGGGTTCAACACGAGGACTTCCCAGGAGGTCACCCATCCTAGTACTACTCTCGCCCAAGCACGCTTAACTGCGGAGTTCTGATGGGATCCGGTTCATTAGTGCTGGTATGATCGAACCCGATAGGAGACGCGCAATCATCACCTATATGTGCGCTCTGCGGATTCCGGCAAATGCGAAGACGGGCCGATCTCTTGAGGTGCCGTTTGCCCCGACGGTACGGGCCAACCGGCTGGACCGGACGCCCGTTCACTGTACGGCGGGCAAGTGGACCGGGCCAAGAACGGAGTAAAACGGCGTAAAAGCATGAAAAAAGTGGTGTAAACGATGGAATTCGGCCAAAATCCAAAGACTACATGGCGAAGCAATGTATCCTGAAGCTTACGTCATTCGCTTCAACCGGGCCGAATTTCATCACAATCAGAGGTGATCGCCACCCCTCGGCAACACCCAGCCCCGTTCTCCGACCGTGCAAAAAGGAGGGGTTCAACACGAGGACTTCCCAGGAGGTCACCCATCCTAGTACTACTCTCGCCCAAGCACGCTTAACTGCGGAGTTCTGATGGGATCCGGTTCATTAGTGCTGGTATGATCGAACCCGATAGGAGACGCGCAATCATCACCTATATGTGCGCTCGCGATTCCGGCAAATGCGAAGACGGGCCGGTCTCGTGAGGTGCCGTTGGCCCTGACGGTAGTGTTCTTTCAGTAAAAGACCGAAACTCGAGTTTTAAATCCAAACTCGAGTTTTCTCCTTTTAGAGACAAACATCGCGATTTGGCATTTTGGACAAGCTTAGTGAAGAGTGAAAAACTCGAGTCATTAAGTGACTAACTCGAGTTTTGGACTCTTGATGAAAAATCATGTTTTAGTCAAAAATCTCAAAATTGGAGTTTCTAAAACAAAACTGGAGTTTTCAAAACGTTCAAATTTGACAGAGTTCTCTGCCTGGTCAAAACTCGAGTTTCCAAAACTTAACTCGAGTTTTCTCATTTGTAGAAAACTTTGGAAACTTCTCTGTAAGGCCGAAACTCGAGTTTTCATATCTTAACTCGAGTTTCCTCGTTTATGAGAAAACTTTGAAAGACTTAGTCGGAAATTAGAAATGATGTTTTCACAAGGTCAGAGTCGAGCATTGTTCTCAGGTGATGTAAACTCGAGTTTTCTAAGATTAACTCGAGTTTCCATAAAGCGTTGGAAACTCAGAGAACTCTCTGTATAGCCTAAACTCGAGTTTCCAAATGGAAACTAGAGTTTTGGTATCTTTGAAAAATTTGGTTGCTCACTGTCTTGTCAAAACTCGAGATTTCTAAATCAAACTCGAGTTTGCTTTGTTCAGCGAAAAACTTAAATGTTCTTTGTATGGCCAAAACTCGAGTTTCCAAATCCTAACTCGAGTTTGCCTTTCTTTATAAAAATTTGAACATTCTTTTGTCAGGCCAAAACTCGAGTTTCCAAACTAAAACTCAAGTTTGCCTATGACAGTAAGTTTTTCAACTTACAAAGACAAACTTCATCTGTGTTTACAGTTGTCTGTTATCATCAAAACCAATAGAGAACTAACATTCTCCCCCTTTTTGATGATGACAACACTTGTAAACCAGAGATTCATCATTTTTCAAAAGATTTGAGATTTGAGGAAAATTTTCACAAGTTGGTTTGAAACATGCTATAACAGTTATGTGTTTGAGTAATTTTAACACAGAGATAGCAGAAGCGATTGACACATAACAAGATAAAACCATAATATTGCATTTCAATCTTAAGAATATTGTTCATACATAAACCAGAAATGCAGAAATACAAAAGCAAAAATTCATCTATCAAATCATCTATTCTAAAACTCTAAACTTCTTCCTTTAACTCAAGACTGCTCTTTTTCTTTCTCTGGTTCTTCTCCCCCTTTGTCATCAACAAAAGAGGATGGAGCGAGATCGAAGGTTCATCGGAAGGAGTTGAGAGCTTGACAATGGAGGCAGGGGATGGAATTGGGATGGGAGAGGCAAGTGGGGCAGTTGAAGAGATGTCTGTAATAAGCAAGAAATTGCGAATGGGAAATAAGTAGAGGACCAGAATAGGATGAGGAGGAGGAAGGACCACTGGAGGAACTAGGACTTTCATGATTAACATGTGAAGATATGGGATCTTCGGCGAAATTAAGACCAAGGAGAGCAAAGAGTGAGCTACCAAACCATGGAATGTGCTGGGGCTGATCATATATAAGAAAAGGTCAAATTTTCTCATGAAACAGGATTATGGAAACAAGATTGGGAAAAGGAATCTGAGAAGAGTCTTTAATAGGAAACCGAAACTTGGTTAGTTCCTGATATACCCAATTCCCAATATTCAAAGGAACTTGTGCAATGATGGAAGAAAAAATAGAGTCGTCTTCTTTCGAAAAAGAAGAAAAGATTCCATTCTTTTGTTTGAGATTTCTGGCATAAATGTACCAGATAGCCTGATACTTGGGAGGCATGGATTCAAAGTGAAGGTCGTGGTGGATAGATTTTCAGGAAGAGGTTCATTTGGTCTTAACAATTGAAAAATCTGCTTATTAGTAAGATGTATTGGTCTTATAGGTAGAGGATTGGTAATTTGCAAAATGGAATTGATATAAGTAGGTGACAAGATCATTTTGCAACCACCAATGGACGTAGTAAGACGCTCAAAAAGAAAGCCATTATCCACATATTCCTCAAAATGCATGTGGTGATAGAATAGTCTAACAAGAGTAGAGCTATATGTGGCTCGGATAGAAATTAAAGATTCAAATTGAGTCAGCCAAGGAGAAAGATCCAAATGACTTTCTTCTTTTAGATTGGCTAGATCAACATAGACTATAGGGCAAAAATCTTTACGTTCAAGTTTCTCTTGGTAACGAAGAGTATTTAGCCCAGGATGATGAGAAGATACAATCAGAAAGTCATCAGGGGCTGAATGATGAGTATAGATTTCAGTTAGGGCAGATGAGCTTACTGAATCACAGGACCTAGACAGTTCCTGAGGTGAAGGATCTTGATCGGATGAATGATCAGGCGAGAGTCCAACTGGAGGAAGAGCTTGAGCTTGCATCGATGAATATTCTTCAGTGAATCTTGACACAGCTCGAAACAGACCAGAGGTGGTATGCCGAGAGATTGACGATATCCTAGGGATGAGATTTGGTCGAGGAAGATCCGCTAGGTTTTGGTTTTCAGATTCGGAATCAGAATCGAGATTCATGATATCCTGGGGGTTAAAGTTGCAAGCCATTGTCGATTTAGGGCTGAGAGAGGGATTAGGGTTCGAAAATGAGGGAAGATGAAGAGAGAAATGAGGAAGACGAAGAGAGCAGAGAAAACTCTAGGGCAAACTTGAGTTTTGAGGGAAGTTTAGATGAACAATGAATAGTTTGAGTTTAAATAGGGCGCGAAACTACTGACCTGAACTTCAAAAGTGTAAAGTGAACTTTTGAAATTCCGCGACCAAAACTCGAGTTTCCACTTACTGACTCGAGTTTTGTGGATACTACACCAGGTGTAATGCTCTCTATCTACTCGAAACTCGAGTTTCCATTAGATGACTCGAGTTTCCACTTCGCGAAAACTCAGCTTGCTTTCTGTCTCTCCGAAACTCGAGTTACTTACTTAATGACTCGAGTTTCCATCTTTGCTCAGCACCTCATTTTTCTTCGGACCCCGATAAAACTCGAGTTTTGATATCAAAACTCGAGTTTGCGTCTTTTGACAGCAAACTTCAGGATTGGAACATCCTGCATAAAACATTGCTATGTACTCCGAAGCTTAAGTTAGTAACTAATATTCATCAAAACCATAACTAACATTAAGATGGAAAGAAATACTTACAGTTCATTAGGATTTACCATTCTCAATTCTCTTCTAATGAAATTAAATTGTTCTTTGGCTAAGGGCTTTGTGATGATGTCAGCAAGTTGTAAGTATGTGGGGATGAACATCACTTTAATATCTTTCTTTTGCACATGATCTCTGATGAAGTGATGTCTCACATCAATGTGCTTTGTTCTTGTGTGTTGAACTGGATTTTTCGCAAGACTGATTGTGTTGATGTTGTCACAAAGGATTGGAATATCTTTCAAATGAACTCCTAAGTCAGATAATTGTTGTCTTAGCTACAAGACTTGAGCACAGCAACTAGAGACAACTACATACTAGGCTTCGGTTGAAGATACAACCACGGTGGTTTGTTTCTTGCTAAACCATGATACTAGTGAACCTCCAAGGAATTCACACTGTCCACTAGTACTCTTTCTATCAGTCTTATAACCAGCGTGATCAGAATCTGAGTATGCAACCAAAAATTCTTGTTGTCCCTTAGGAAACCAGAGACCAAGCTCCTTTGTATCTGAGAGATAGCGAAAGATCCTTTTTACATGCTCAACATGTGATTCCTTTGGTGCAGCTTGGAATCTTGCACACATGCCCACACTGAATTTATATCTGGTCTACTTGCTGTTAAGTAGAGAAGTGAGCCGATTATCCCTCGATATTTGGTTATGTTGAAATCTTTTCCTTTTTCTTCATCAGCATCTAAGGAAGCGGTGGAACTCATTGGTGTGTCAGCACCATTGCAATGCTCCAGCCCAAACTTCTTGAGCAAATCCCGGAGATATTTTGTTTGTGAAATAAATATTCCATCTTTCCTTTGTTGGATTTGCAGACCGAGAAAATATTTCAACTCTCCCATCATTGACATTTTGAATTCATTCTGCATTTTCTTTGAAATTTTTTTACACAGAGATTCGTTAGTAGAACCAAAAATAATATCATCTACATATATTTGCAAAACCAAGATTTCATTAAGCTTGTTATTTTTAATGAACAGTGTTATGTCTGCTCTTCCTCTAATGAACCCTTTCTCTAAAAGGAATTTACTAAGTCTTTCATACCAAGCTCGTGGAGCTTGTTTAAGACCATATAATGCCTTTTTGAGACGATAAACATGATTATGATGATGTTCATTTTCAAAGCCAGGAGGTTGTTCTACATAGACTTCCTCTTGTATAAAACCATTTAAAAAGGCACTTTTAACATCCATTTGATCGAGTTTAAACTCTTTGATGCAAGCAAAGGCTAAGAGTACGCGTATTGCCTCCAATCTAGAGTTTAAACTCTTTGATGCAAGCAAAGGCTAAGAGTACGCGTATTGCCTCCAATCTAGCTACTGGAGCAAACGTTTCCTCGTAATCAATTCCTTCTTCCTGATTATAGCCTTTGGCAACAAGTCTAGCCTTATTTCTGACTATAATTGCAGATTCATCACGTTTATTTTTGAATACCCATTTAGTGCCAATGACCGGATGGTCCTTAGGCTTAGGTACCAAATCCCAAACTTGATTTCTATCAAATTGATGTAACTCCTCTTTCATTGCTATCACCCAATCATTGTCTGAAAGGGCTTCATCAATCTTAAAGGGTTCTATTTGTGAAGTAAAAGTAGAAAATGTTACTTCATTTAAAGTACTGCTTCTTGTCCTCACACCTTGATTAACATCACCCATAACTTGGTCTAAAGGATGATTCCTTATGAATCTCCATGCTCTAGGTTGAGGTTGATCAGGATTTTCTATATTATTTTGAGGATCAACTTCAAAAACATTTTCAGGATTTTCAATAGAAGCAGGAGTGGTTTTTGAAAAGAATTGATTTTTTGAAATATTTTCATCATCATCATCCAAAGGCATATTAGATTTAGATTCACAAAATACTACATGCATGGATTCTTCAACAACACGAGTACGAGTATTAAAAACTCTATAAGCTCTACTCCTATTGGAATAACCCAAAAATATACCTTCATCCGCCTTGGGATCAAATTTCCCCAAGTTGTCCTTACCATTGTTGTGGATGAAGCACTTACATCCAAACACTTGCATATGATTCAGATTTGGCTTCCTCCCTTTATATAACTCGTATGGAGTCTTGTCCAGCTTCTTACGAAGGTATGCCCGATTCGAGATGTAGCAAGCCGTACTCATTGCATCAGCTCAAAACACTTATGAAGTATTGTTTTCATTCAACATAGCTCTTGCCATCTCAATAAGGACTTGATTTTTCCTTTCCACAACACCATTTTGTTGAGGAGTCCTTGGAGCTTAGAAGTTGTGATCAATCCCCATATTGTCACAAAACTCAGCAAAGACATAATTCTCGAATTCACCTCCATGATCAGTGCGAATACACTGAGGAGATTGTGGCAAAGTCCTTCCACAAAGTAGACATCTTTGATTTGTGGTCCATCGTTGTTCCCAACTTCACCAATTCCAGCAATCTTTCCAGATTGATTTCCACCAAAGATTACTTTGCCACCATCCTTGTGCTTGATTGAAGCAAATTTCTCGTCATATGCCTTGAGCATCCACTATCAATGTACCATTTGTTGGATTTCGATGCTCTTGGGCATACCTGCAAATTAGAAAGGATCAAGTCTTAGGTACCCATCTTTTCTTGGGTCCTTTGAGGTTAGTTTGAGCCTTAGGAACATAAGTTCCTTTCGGCACCCATTGATAGTTACCAACAGGCTTATTTTTCTTATCTTTCTTATGAAAACATGATGAAGTTGTATGACCCTTACGGTTACAATAATTGTAGTGAGCAAATGGGATTATAGCCTATCCCTGAACGATCGTTTGTAAATCTTTGTGCTTTTAAAATCACATTTAGCATTTCACTGCCTTTTGTAAACTTTTCAAGAGTTCTCGTAAGATATGAATTCTTTTTCTCTAAATTAACACAATCATCACAAATAATACTTTCAGGACAAGAGAGATTTTCTACTTGCTGTTCAAAAGTAATATTTTTCTTTTTCAAAGCAATATATTTTTCAGCAAGTTTTTCGAACTCATTTTGAATAAGATTATATTTAGCAAGCAATTCATCATAGGGAGGTTGAGTATCATATACCTCATTATTCTTTTCACGTTGCTCTTCTTCTTCAGCAACCAAGCAGATATTTGCTTTTTCTTCTTCATCAGCTTTATCTTCATCAGATGAGCTATCTCCCCATATAGCTGAGACATAGGCTTTCTTTTTAAACTTGTTGAACTTCTTCTTGCCTCTATCCTTGTTCTTCAGCTGGGGGCATTCTGACTTGATGTGGCCGGGTTTTTCACATTCGTAGCATATGATTAGCTTCTTTGCCTCGGTGCTGGAGCTACCTTTGTTGAATCTTTTGTATCCTTGGTCCTTCTTGTAAAATCTTTTGAATCTCCGGACCATCATGCCCAGCTCTCCATCTTCGTCATCTTCTTCTTCTTCCTCATCGGATTCTTTAGCTTCATTGACAGTCTTGAGAGCAATGCCTTTGTTTTTGCTATTCGTCTCATCAAGTCCCTTTCTGAACTTGATCTTGCCTTCATACTCAGATAGACTGCCAAATAATGCTGCTACCGAGCTCATTGATTCACCACGAGCTTCTTCAATGGCTGTAACCTTAGCTTCCCATTCTTTGCTAAGAATATTCAGAATTTTTCTTACTTGAACAGGTTGCTCGTATGTCTTGCCCAACGCAGCAAGCTGGTTGATGAGATGGGTGAATCTCAGCTGGAAGTCAATGATGGACTCACCGGTCTTCATTCGAAGAAGATCATATTCAGTCATTAGAGTGTTGACTCTATTCTCCTTTACTCCGGTAGTTCCTTCATGGGCTATCTCTAAAGCATCCCACATAACTTTTGCAGATGGTAAAGTGCAGATTCGGAAGTACTCTTGTTGACTTAGAGCACTTTGCAGCATAAGAACGGCTTTGTTGTTGAGAGTGACATTCGTTCAGTCATTCTCATCATATTCTTCTTCAAGCTTTGGAGTTCGGACGCCATCTTTGATTCTAGATGGTTCATAATCACCTCTTTCGAACACCCTCCAAAGACCATATTCGCTAGCCATGACGAAGACTTTGAATTTGGCTTTCCAGAAGGAGTAATGTTATCCATTGAAACCAGGTGGTCTATTGATCGAAGCTCCATCAGGTAGAATTCCGTTCATGGTGATCCTTCTCGAGATGTTAAGCTCTTATGAGAAGACCTGTGCTCTGATACCAAATGAAAGTGGAGCTTGAATCACCAAGAGGGGGGTGAATTGGGGATTCTCAAATTATTTTCGGAATGCTCTGTTTTTGGGATAAGAAATAGAAGTAAAACAGAGTATAGAGAAGAGAAGCAAGACACAAAGACTTATACTGGTTCGGTCCAACAACCTGACCTACGTCCAGTCCCCAGACTCTCTGGGATTTCTCACTATCAAGATTGATTACACACTCTGCACTCAAGAGTAATTCTCTCTCTAGAACTTACTCCCCCTTACAAGTTGTAATCAATAATCCAATCTCCAAGTCCCCTTGACTTGAGATACTTTACAATAAACGATTTTACAATCAAGAAAACTCTCTCTAAGAGTAGATAAGATAAACACTGAAGAATGAATGTATCAACATATACTTTACAAGAAAACTCAAAGAGTAGTTGACACTTTTAATGATTTTCATTCTTGCACAGATTGGTTGTTGAGAGGAATTGAATGCATCTCTATTTATAGGTAGAGATCATTAAATGACCGTTATAAATCCTCATATAACCGTTAGAGAGATTAGAGGATGATTAATGAAGGTTTTGGTCTTCTTCTCTCTACCCTTTGGTTGATCCAGCTTTTCAGAAATTCATAGTTGACTCTCTAACTATTAATCCGACAGGAGACGCGCAATCATCGCCTATATGTGTGCTCTGCGAATTCCGACAAATGCAAAGACGGGACGATCTCGTGAGGTGCCATTGGGCCTGACAGTACGGGACAACAGGCTGGACCGTAGCCTCATTCACTGTACGAGGAGAGAGTGGAACGGGCCAAGAAGGGAATAAAACACTGTAAAAGCATGAAAAATGTGGTGTCAACGAAGGAATTCGGCTAAAATCCAGAGACTACTTGGCGAAGCAATGTATCCTGAAGCTTAGGTCATTTGTTTCAAGCGCCCCAAATTTCATCCCAATCAGAGGCGATTACCAATCGACAATTCCCAACCCCGTTCTCTGACCGTGCAAAAAGGAGGGGTTCAACATGAAGACTTCCCAGGAGGTCACCCATCCTAGTACTACTCTCGCCCAAGCACGCTTGACTGCGGAGTTCTGATGGGATCCGATGCATTAGTGCTGGTGTGATCGAACCCAACAAGAGATGCGCAATCATCACCTATATGTGCGCTCTGCGAATTCTGGCAAATGCGAACACAAGCCGATCTCGTGAGGTGCCGTTTGTCCGGACGGTACGGGACAACCGACTGGACCGTAGGCTCGTTCACTGTACGAGGAGCAAGTGGAACGGGACAATAGCAGAATAAAACAGCGTAAAAGCATGAAAGAGGTGGTGTAAACGATGGAATTCTGCTAAAATCCAAACACTACATGGCAAAGCCATGTATCCTGATGCTTAGGTCATTTGCTTCAAGCGCTCTGAATTTCATCCCAATCAGAGGTGGTCACCAATCGGCAACTCTGAGCCCCGTTCTCTAACCGCGCCAAAAGGAGAGGTTCAGCACGAGGACTTCCCATGAGGTCACCCATCCTAGTACTACTCATGCCCAGGCACGCTTAACTGCATAGTTCTGATGGGATCCGGTGCATTGGTACTAGTATGATCGAACTCGACAAGAAACGTGCAATCATCACCTATATGTGCGCTCTGCCAATTCCGAAAAATGCGAAGACGGGCCGATCTCGTGAGGCGCCGTTGGGCCAGACAGTACGCGCCAACCGGTTGAACCGTACGTTCTCTGACCGCGCAAAAAGGAGGGGTTCAATACGAGGACTTCCCAAGAGGTCACCCATCCTAGTACTACTCATGCCCAAGCACGCTTAGCTGTGGAGTTCTGATGGGATCCGGTGCATTAGTGCTGGTATGATCGAACTCGATAGCAAGCACAATCATCACCTATATGTGCGCTCTGC
The DNA here is from genome assembly GCA_025563575.1 of Acacia pycnantha. Lineage (NCBI taxonomy): Eukaryota > Viridiplantae > Streptophyta > Magnoliopsida > Fabales > Fabaceae > Acacia > Acacia pycnantha. The sequence continues at coordinate 588,943 of JAMWYP010000343.1, read as the reverse complement.
GAATTCCGGAAAATGTGAAGACGGGCCGATTTCCTGAGCTGCCGTTGGGCCTGAGGGTACGGGCCAACCGGCTAGACCGTAGGCCCGTTCACTGTTTGAGGAGCAAGTGGATCGGCCCAAGATCCGAATAAAACGGCTTAAAAGCATGAAAAAAGTTATGTAAACGATGGAACTTGGCTAAAATCCAAAGACTACATGGCGAAGCAATGTATCCTGAAGCTTACGTCATTTGCTTCAAAAACGCCGAATTTCATCCCAGTCAGAGGTGATCACCAATCTCAAACTCCCAGCCCCGGCCTCCGACCGCGCAAAAAGGAGGGGTTCAACAAGAGGACTTCCCAAGAGGTTACCCATCCTAGTACTACTCTTGCCCAAGCACTCGCAACTATAGTATTCTGATGGGATCCGGTGCATTAGTGCTGGTATGATCGAACCCGATAGGAGACGCGCAATCATCACCTTATGTGCGCTCTGCGAATTTCTGTAAATACGAAGACGGGCCGATCTCGTGAGGTGTTGTTGGGCCTGACGGTACGGGCCAACCTGATGGACGATACGCCCGTTCACTGTACGAGGAGCAAGTGGACCGAGCCAAGATCGGAATACAACGACTTAAAACCATGAAAAAAGTGGTGTAAATGATGGAATTCGGCTATAATCCAAAGACTACATGGCGAAGCCTTGTATCCTGATTCTTAGGTCATTTTTTTCAAGCGCGCCAAATTTCATCCTAGTCAGAGGTGATCACCAATCGAAAACTCCCAGCCCCGGTCTTCGACCGCGCAAAAAGGAGGGGTTCAACAAGAGGACTTCCCAGGAGGGTACCCATCTTAGTACTACTCTTGCCCAAGCTCACGCAACTATAGTGTTTTGATGGGATCCGGTTCATTAGTGCTGGTACGATTGAACCCGATAGGAGACGCGCAATCATGACCTATATGTGCGCTCTGCGAATTCCGGCAAATATGGAGATGGGCCAATCTCGTGAGGTGCCGTTGGGTTTGACGGTACGGGAAAACCTGCTGGACCGTAGGCGCGTTCACTATACGAGGAGTAAGTGGACCGGGCCAAGAACCGAATAAAACGGCTTTAAAGCATGAAAAATGTGGTGTAAACGATGGAATTCGGTTAAAATCCAAGGACTACATGGCGAAGCAATGTATCCTAATGCTTAGGTCATTTGCTTCAAGCGCGCTGAATTTCATCTCAATCAGACGTGATCACCAATCGGCAACTCTTAGCCCCGGTCTCCGCCCGCGCAAAAGGGTGGGGTTCAACACGAGGACTTCCTAGGAGGTCACCCATCCTAGTACTACTCTCGTCCAAGCACGCTTAATTGCGTAGTTTTGATGGGATCCATTGCATTAGTGCTGGTATAATCGAACCTGATAGGAGACGCGCAATCATCACCTATAGCAAGTGAGCTTTCAAGGAAAATTAACCCGGAATACACGTCTGGGGGCAATTAATGCAGAAGTCGAACAAATCCAAAGTCCATGCAGAGCTCGGTATGAGGTCGTGGCGGCTAAATTCAGTTGTATGGATAGATTCATGGAACCCGGCAAACCACGTTCAATGCTAATTAATTTAATCATCCCGGCAGCTTAGAGACTTGAACTACCGGGCTGGGGGCAACTGTTATGGACTCGTCAGAGACCCATTTGTCATGAAGCCCAATAAGGGCAATTTGTATAGAATCCCTCCATAATTAGGTAATATACTAATTGGCCTATAATCAAGGTTATATCACAGAACATACAGGTAGTGCGGCTGAAACATGGGCCTGGAGGCGCACAAAGCCCTAGGAACAAAACCCTACTAGAAATAGGAGGTTAACTTAAAAGGTACATATTCTCTATTCACCCTATTTACTATTCACCCTTACTGTGCACACACCCCATCCTTTTTTGGCTAAACGCCATACTCGTGTAGCATAGTGATCCATTATTCTCTTCGATGTCTTCCTTATAGATACCTTGGGGAATCCTTTTGATCCTATATAGACATTTACTAGTCTATTGAGGCTAGACATCTACGTTCTACAACAGAACATAAAGTTTTCTAAATGATGAAAAGTATCATGGATGTTAAGTCAACCAAGGTTGACTATTCAACAAATAGTCCCCACACATGTTGCATAACATTTTTGCTCCCAATGGTCTTGTCTGCCATTATGGGTCTTCTACTAGGCACAATGGCTGCACATGCATCTCCTTTTCTTTTGTTTCTTCGATGTCGATAAATATTATCAAAGGATTTAGATGGATTAATAATGACAGTGTCCCTAGTTCACAAATCGTTAGCTCCAAGGCAAAACCACCAATGACAAAGAAACCAAAGAAAATGACGGATGTCGTAAGTATGCTTATATACGTCTCTTCCCCCCCCCCTCTCTTTCTTTTGTCAATTTTTAACTTTTTTTACATAACCTAAAATACATTTCCAAACAATACTCTTTGTTTGTTTAGAGAAAAACTATATAGATAATCAAACACGATATTTTCATTAGTGACAATCATACTCATAAACTAAACTATTCTTTCACCTTTTACTTCATCATTTAAATACGTATTTAATTTCAAAATAATGATTCAAACAAATTTTTTTTTTTTTATTTCTTCCCAAATCTTGTTCTAAAAATTCACTTTACAGTCTAAGAGCATAAAAATATTTAATAGAATTCAGTCCAAACAAAAAATATATACATAATAGAATCAATTAAGCCCAAAGATTTTGGTTTCTTTGTTGGCGCCATTTCTTGAAGGTATAATATTATATTTTGGTAAGCTCAATTATATGCTTCGCGACAAAATATTACTTGTTTGTGTAACTAATTGCTCAATGCATGTCCATTCTCCAGAAAAGCCTACGGCTTGACAAAACCTTGAGTCCACATGAAGTTAGTAATTAATGCACAGTTGACTTATGTTTTTCTTACCTACTCTCCATGTTAATATAAATATGTAAATATATTGTACTCTATATAGTAATTTTCTTTACATCTTATTCGCCAAATATATTCTTAAGAGTTAAGAATCAGAAAGACCCGTAAAGAGAATAGAGGAATTTTCACAAACATATTTCACAAAACTGTATAATTTTAGCTGTGTAAAGCAAAGGAAAAAGGACGAGTTTGAGGCCTCTAATGTGCCTATCTCTAATACTTTTTGTAATGCCCCAACCTCCCAAATGCTTTTTTATTTTATTTTAATCATTAGATAAAATAAGTAACATTTTGACATCTTATGAGTATAAAATTATGCCATTTTGATTTTCTTTTTTATAATTTTCAAAAGAACAAAAATACTTTAAAATATGTAGCTTTGATTTTTTTTTTTTTTAAATGTATGAAATTGAAAACCACACCATTTTATGCCCATAAGATATCAAAATGTTAGTTATTTTATATATTAAAAGAAACAAGAAAATATAGTTAAAAAGTTATGACACTATAAATGGCATAAGAGAGCATTAAACGGAGACACATGCATTAAAGGCCACTGCCTGGGAAAGGACAACAATGCCATTCTCTTATACTCCAATTGTTGATATTAGATCGAATGAAACTCTTTAATGAAGTACTTGCTTTAAAAACATTTCTTTCTCCTAACCTTTCATAATCTTACAAATTAAAATCAGGAATCAAAAGGAATGAATAATCAGCAACATTTCAATCATACCCATTATTCCATCCCAAAATTGAGTCCTTCACGTCCTTTGAATCTGAGAGTGGAGGATCTTGAAGAGCAATAAGTGCTGCAACTAAACCGGCATTGCTTGCTATGGTTGGTTCAGTGAACCTTGATTGGTTCCTATCATCCATGAAATTATCATGTAGGTCTGGTCCTCCTACCATGGCTCCTAAAAGAACTTGTGGATTTGGGTTTTTTGAGCTCAACCATATTTTCCCATCATCACAACTGTACGGCTTACCATCATCCCATGGGATCGACGCGCTTCTATGATAAACTTGCAATGGAAACTTGTCACCATAACCAACCATATAGCTCATCTTCATCGGGTTTTGTCCCAGGATGTAGTTAACCTGAACACAACACACATAACAGAATGAAACTATGTTGATTTAGCCCCTATTTACATTACTCCCTCGGGTCCAGATTATAAGACGTTTTTAACTAATTTCCACACACCAATAAAACAGTAAAAAGTTATATTTTTTCATAAAGTTCAAGTGTTTTCCAATAATACCTTTATTAATCACATTAAACTCCAACATCATATTAATTTAATTTCCACCCTCTCTCACTATCCTTAAATGATATGGGAATATATAGAAAAAATATTTAGTAATAATTGAAACTATCAGAACATCTTAAAAAAAGGATAAAAAATATCTTCTAGAAGATATCTTATAAAATGGATAGGAGGCAGTAGTTGATATTATATTTAAGGACTAAAGAGTAGCACATGCCTGAGAGGTGGCAAAATCATGAAGCATCTGTAAAGAGTATACATCAGTGTCACAACTTGCACCAGATAGTTTCTGATGATCAAGGTAATCTCCATACAATTTACTAAGAAAAGATGATGTTGCAGCGTACTGGAGTAATGGCTCATCTTCAGGTTTTAGGATGATCAACCCGCCTACAGGTGTAATATATAACATATTAAGATATTTAAAAACCAACCATTAATTAGATTTAATTCCAAACATACAACAACAAAGCCATGACTAATTAGAGTTTACCTGGTGTCCTGATAGAATATTTATTAAACAGAAAAGAACACATAAGGGATTTTGTCAAGTTTGATGACAACATCAAGTCATCATGAGACAAGCCAGGGTCTTGAAAGTATAGAATGCGCGATAGTAAAACCTACAAAATTAATTCTTTTTAATGGAATAAAACGAAGAAAGCCAACATTAATACTCGATCTTGTTAAAATATAAGCTTCACAACTAAATTATGCAACTTAAAAAGTCTGTTAAAGACATTAAATATGTAAGAAAAATGCAATTTATTTTCTTAAGACACCCTTATTTATGAAGAGAGTGAGTAAGAGAGAGGGGGGATGAGTGGAAAAAGGAGATAAAAGAGGCATAAAATTAATTAAATGATGAGAGAGCTGAGAATGAATGGAAAAAATGCTTAAACCATGAGTCAAATCCAAACTGAAACTTCTAAAAAACAAGAACCCTTGAAAAATTTGAAGCTTATATTCTGAACCGCCTGGAGTGTTTCAATACATAGGTTTGATATAGAAATTACCCCAACAGCACTGAGCTTATTATTCCAATAGAAGATCCCTCTATCCAAATCCGTTTCATTGTTCTTGGCTAATTTGAAAGTGTGAGTAGCAAATTGAAGATAAGATGTGTTTCTAATGGCAATAAACAACCAAGTTCCAGCCCATGCTAATTCATCTTGGTAACCAGATGAGCTGTAAAACATTCTTGCTTCTTTTCCACACGCATCATTGGCAGTGTACTTCCCTTGCAATGAAGGATCTTCAGTAGTAACTACATCAAACAGGTTTTGAGCTGCTTTGATTAGTCTTGCCGAATAGTCCTTGTCTTCTTGAAATACTAAGGAAGCAGCAGATAGTGCTGCAATAAGTTCACCGGCTAAGTCTGAAGCAGAGCTATTGCACTGTGAAACTAGTCTCGGATAAGTCATGTCTTCAGGTCTTTGCCAGCAAGTTATATCATTAGGTTCACTCCCAATAGTACTTCCAACCTGGCGAAATTTAACTAAGGATTAACTTGTAGGAAATTATTTAATGGTGTACGAAGTGATTTTATAGTGAGTCTGTGAGAGGAATTTTGTCTCGATTTATGGCAAAAAGTGCTTTTAAACAACTAAAACAAATAGGAACTAAAAAAAAATACACAAATACTATATTTGGTCCTTAATATAAGAACTAGTTGATGGGTTAATTTTGTTCTAAACATAATATATTAATTCACTCCCCCACCCCCCCTCCTAAAAAAAATATTCATCATTTTTCTTAAAACTAATCTCTATTGATTGCACATGTAAAAGGAGTTTACATTAAGGGGTTGTTTCTATACAAATGATTCAAGAGTGTATTTTAGAGAAACAAATAAGCGTTTTTGACAAATAACTAATTTAACAAACTCCATCACCTAGTTTATAAATAGGAATTATGGGACACAAAATTCCACATGATCACTTACCTGAGAATACAGTACCAATGGGGTTTTTGCAGTTACATTCGGGAGAGCAAACACCTTGAGCAAGTAGTCACTACCCCACCTGATTATGTCTCTGACATGGTCAAGCTCACCAATATCATCATATTTACCTTGATATTCTATCACACTCCAACTCAACAATGTCACAGTGTAGGCAGTGGTGAAGGTGAACTTAATGTTATTGCCAGAATCATAAAATCCACCAATAAGATCTTCACGTGTAGTGTTCAACCCATCTTTCAACCCTGAGTCTCCTCGAAATTTCACCGGACTATTCTTTGGATAGTGTCCAGCTGCAAATAATAAGTTCTTCTTTAGTTAACATCTAAAATATAATAAAAATTCTAACACACTACTCTATCCAGTTCATTTTATAAGACATTTTTAACAAATCCACACATACCAATAAAAATAGTTAATTAAAAGTATTAAATTTATCTAAAAAATCCAATATTGTCTTTATAAATCACACTAAACTCCAACATCATATTAATTTGTACTCTCTCTCATTATCCTTATAAATATGGGTATATATTGAAAAAAAATATTTAATAATCGTTGAAACTATCAAGACATCTTAGAAAAAGGACTAAAAATATATTCAAGAAGACATCATATAAAATAGACGGGAGGGAGTAGATGGTCTATGAGAAATACATAGACACAAAAATAAGTACACTTTTGGGCATCAAAAAACGTTAGAGCTTGTTTGATAGCAAGTTTGAGATTGGCTGAAGGCCCTTGGTGCCTATGCTTGTGAGCCTGAGACAAGAAGTGCACAAGTAGAATAGCTGCTATGACAAGTAAAATGATTGATACTACTATAAAGATGAAACGATAGAAATGCTTTTTGTCGGGGATAACAAGATTGTAATCAATGGATTTTGAGTAACTGAAGGGAATTGGATGATAAGCAGTGGAAGAGTTAGGGGCAAGCTGGTTATAGTCAAGGGCTATGGAATTCCAACGGCTAGCTGAAGGAAGAAGGCGACTGCCCTCGGAAACTGTGTGGATATATCTCTCAGAATGCTTGTCAGTTTCAAAAGCAGAAAACTGATCTGTTGGAGACATTATTATTATTGTTGATCACAATGTTGCTAGTTTGGATGAAGTTAGAAATGAAAAATTGATCAAGCATAAAAGAAATGCATGGCTTCAAGACTAATCGGTTCATTTGGCGTATTGGGCGAACTTATTCATGTCTAGCTTTGAGAAGAACAAGGTGATAGTGGAATATATTTTTAAAAAAATGGACACCACATGCATTATCTTTATGAGAGACGGTTTGCAGATCAAAATTAATATTTTTGTTTTTTTCTTAAATTTGATCGAGGGATATTTCAAGTCACTTTAGACTTTAGACTATTTCCTTTTGATGATTAAAGTGCAAAAGGTTTTTCTCAGGCTTTCAAGGTTCGAACTGGTATTCTCTTCTTTACTGGTAAGACCGTTAACACCTGCCTTCATCCTTTTTGTCGTGAGCCACTGTCCAATGATATTACAAGTGACGTGACGGATATGTCAATGCGTGGAACTTGTCATATAGTAGTTTGCCGTCCGAATACAAATTTTCTATTCATAATCCTTTTGTTGTGAGCTACTTTCCAATAATATAACAGGCGACGTGACTGTCAATGCGTGTAACTTGTCATTTATTAGTTTCCTGTCCAAATGGAAGCATATATGATGCCCAAAAAATCATAGGGCGAAAAGCCCCCCAAAAAAAAAAAAACTCTTTTTAAAAACCTTCAGCGTTGTCATCCTCCGTAATCTTCTAAAAACCTTTACATGATGTAAGAGGAAACAAAGGGATTAAATGCAATATTCATGGCTTTTTTTTTTCTTTTGTCGAATATATTCTAGGAAATTATTAGAAAGTTGATTTTAAACATCATATAAATCCAATTGAAAGTATAAAAAATATTTGAACCCCTCATCCAAAAAAAAGTTGGTTCCAATAACGAAGTCAGCAACAATTACAATCATTATCAATGTCAATTCAAACAATCAATACTATAACTATATTTTTGTTATTCCCTTCGTATTCTTTTAAGTTACTTTGTTAAAAATCATATCTAATTGTTTCATCATATATATATTTTTTAAAAGTTATTATTTATGTTTTTAGTGACAATTGAAGTCATTACTATCTATAAAGCTAAAGTGTGCTCCCACAAGCTAAGAAGCTTAAAAATTAGGAGTTATCATATCTTAATTGCAAGTTAAAAAAATAAAAAATATTCTCGCCCAATTACAGTTCAGATCCTTTAATTAGCCGCAACTTTATAACATATAAATTGGTAATAAACATGCATAGAATAGCCCTTTCAACGCAAGAAATGAAATTGCTTTCACGCTGAAAAATCTGTTATAATACAACTTTTGTGTTATCTTATATATGTTCCGCTAATACAATAGATTAGACTTAGAGCAAATCACTTGGCCCGATCCCACTTTATGATTTATAACTTGATCATACATTCAAGGGTTAAGGTGCAGATTTACCAACAAACTATTACCCGATGAGCGTCTGGCACATAAAACAATTGAAGGGACAAAATTGGCCAATGAACTATTAAAAAATGGAAAAAATACCAAATAATTATTAAAAAAAAAAAACAACTAACACTACTACGTTAAAATATTAGGCACTGGCGTAGGACAGTGGCGGAAACGCTGGAGAAAAGAGCGGTTAAGCCTTCTTGTTGGATAAGGCAAACACCAACAGAGATGGGACCCATGCGAGCAAGCGCTATGGTAGCGGTGGTTGCTGCTTGTGGCATCGGAGGGACGCAACCAGGGTGCAAGGCGCGTGCCGGTCAAAAGCTGTGGACTGTTGGATGAGTTCAAGAGGGTGAGTGGAACACCTAGCAACAATGGAAGATTTGGAGATGCCGACGTCGCCGACACTGTGACAGCCAATGGAAGACGAAGACACCAAGACAGTGATGGGGTAATAGTTTGTTGGCAAATCTGCTCAAAATTGTGTTTTTTTTCCACTTTTTAATAGTTCGTTGGCCAATTGGGTCCCTTCAATTGTTTTTTGTGCCAGACGCTCCTCGGGTAATAGTTCGTTGGCAAATCTGCACCTTAACCCTACATTCAATTACGATTCTTTCACCTCTCTCAATGAACTTATATCATACTCTTCATGATACAAAAGAGTAAAAAGAGCCAAACTACATCAATGCATATCACAAGGGCAAATAATAATAATAATAATAATAATAATAATCCTTCATATAAGAGTCAACTGACTCTTTTTTTATAAAAATTAAAAAAACTAAATAAATTACTTAATCATAGCACATGATGTTGTATATCATTAGATTATATATATATATATATATATATATATATATATATATATATATATAAAAGAAAAAAATGATAAATATAAATCCTTTGATGTAACTTATTTAATCTCTTCAAAAAAAAAAGCAACTAACTATTATATTAAAGATCAAAGGTAGTAATAACAATAATGCATATCACAATTATTTGGTCTCTTCTTGTTCTCAATAACTACAAATGCATTAAAAATGCTATAATGGTAATTGAGAGAGATGAAGGAATAATAATATTGTCTTTCTAAATAAAATAGAATTGTTTTCCACAAAAACATTATGGATGGCTTGAGGGCGATTTTAACCTCCTCCATGTAACATCCCGATTTCAAAAGCAGTATATTTTTTTTTTCATCAAACATCATTTCAAAATCATCAGAGTAGAGCAACAGAGCGATTGAGTAACTGATATGTATATATAAAACGTCGTAAGTCTGGCTGGTTACAACAGCGGTACAGTAACCGCGTGGTTCAAAAGTGATGTACAACAACAAAAGGAAGGCTTCCGCCGGAACATCGAAAGGAAGTCTTCAGCCGAGTCTCTACGCGGCCTGCTTGTCTTTCACCTCGGTCCTTGGTCCTCCCGACCCTGAAGCTATATGGAGAGCTGAGGTCCATTGCAATCGGACCCCAGGTAACGGTTAACCTCATATTTACATATACAGTATATGGACTACAGACAAACACAACATCAACAGTATAAGAACACATAGTACAAGCATCTCCCAAACATGTGTACCCTGGCGGCACATAGGCCCCCTGCAGCGTAACCCTGGCGACACCTAGGCCTCTGACAATCGTATCCCGGCAGCACCTAGGCCACTAACAAGCGTATCCCAATACCCAGCAACCATAACAACAGTACATAAACATACAATACACATAGCACATACACACATACCATAAATATCAGAGTTAGGGTTACTAGTACGCGAACGTACCTTCGTTGACGGTCGTCGGTATTTCTAGCGGAATACGGTACGACAGTAGGTCAGAACCTTATCAGGGATATCCTATCAATATAACAACGTACTTGTTAAGGATCTATCATTACGCCGGACATTTTTAGTCAAAATGACCATTTTACCCCTGACCCCCTAATCGGCGGAATTTCGCCAGCACTTTGTTACTTTGACTCTAATCTTCCAAAATTTTGCCATAACTCCGACCCCATCATGATTTTCGAAATTAATGACTAAAATACCCCTAACATATGATATCTAATCATACTTAGAAGATTAAAGACCAAAACAACATCTCTACTATAACTACCGAATCGAAAACTAGAACTTAAGACTCGGTACCGAAAAACTTACCCAGAGCTTCGCTACAGAATTCCCCGGACTCCTTCTTCTCTCTAACCTCTCTCTAAGTTTTGAAACTTGCTCTTGAATTGTGAAGAATGAAGAGAACATGGAAGGCTATTTATAGAAGAAAAATGGGGCCAACTTGATAATTTTCTCCAAACTTTTTCTTCAATTTTGGCCATGGAATTAAAGTGACTTTTTGAAACCAATCCTCCACCATGCATCCCATATGCCGACCTCCCCCCCCTCCCCATTAGTCAACAAAAGCAATCATCAACTCTTGCTTTATGGAGCTTTATCCGATAAAGTTCACCGTTCGGTGTCCGAATCGCGTAATCTTGCAGAATCTTAGAAATCCGGAATCACAACTTTGAAGTTCTTTTCCTACTCATTAGAAATGTCTGGGTTAACTAAATTTTTGATCCCTTCCAGGTCTTCTCCGGTCTTGCTGAAGTTTTACGGAAAAACGCGCTCTGCTACGGAAATAACTTCCTGAATCATCAATCTCTGGACAAAATTCACTGATTCCAAATATGTCCAGATAATTATCAACTCATCCCTAGATGTTGAGTTATAATTTATTTTCTTCAAACTCCAATTCGTGACTATCTGCCTTTTTCACAGATTACCCTATTTCGTCTTATTACCTAAGTATTCTACCGATCACGGAAATGACTTCTGAGACAGCCCATTCCGAGATAAAATTATACTTGTCCATAATATTCTCTGACCTTAGAAACCTTGCTCATGGTTTTCTAAATAGGATTTAATCTCTATCGGTGGTTATTTATCCTATTTGCTTTTTCACAAAATATCACAACTTATATTATATTTTAATAACTTAATATCATGATATTTTATACTTCATTCTTATCCAATTTTGAATCAAAATTTTCGGTCAACATAGCTGGCCCATTTTTATTATTTTCGTTTTTATTTAATTAATAATTATTTAATATTATATAAAATAATTATTTAATAATTATTTTTATATAATTTTTTTACAAAATTTCCCTATTGGTCCATACTTGTTTTTAGGCTTAAAATTACTCAATCTCATATATTTTTCTTCATATTTTCCATTTAATTAGAAAATATATTTTATGCTAATTTTAGCCATAAACATTTTCTCAAAGGGTTTTTACACATTTACCCTTGGATTTTCTCTTAATCGTGCCTAGATAATTAGCCAATAATTATCTATTTAATCTCTCACTAATTGTTGATAATTTTCTTAATTAGAATTACTCCTTTTCTCACAAACGTTTTTACTGATATTGGTATTTTACGTTCCAAGTAAAATATTAAAAATCATGGGTCAATTATGGCCCCATAATACTTTTTGATTTTTCTCCTTTAATTTTTCCAAGGTAATAACTTAATAAATTACCTAAATTAGGGACAATATTCTTCCCTATTTCAGATAAATATTTATTTGCCTCTTTATAATATTTTCAGGGTATTTTATAACCCATAAATATTTTAGGGACCTATTTGCAAACTTTCAAACGTTTTAGGGACCTAACTGCACATTATCTAATTTCAAGAGAAATTACCCTAATAACAAGATAAATTCAATACAATGTGTTCGAGACCTCATATTCACCTATTAGGCATTATTTACTGAGATTTTTAGGGTTTTACACTCCAATTCTTTCCTAGAAGTTGTATAGTTTTATGTAAGAAAAAGTAAAAGATATAAGAGGACTTAGGGCCACGCTTGGTAAAGCTTGTGTTTTTGTTTTTGTTTTCCCCCCTCTCCTAATAGACCAAAAAACTTGTTGGAGATCATTCAAAACACATTTTAAACCCACACTTATGGGTAAGGTGAGAATTTTGTTCCAACTTCTTGACCATTTAATGCTACTAGTTTTTCTTATCATTTAAGACCACTTTATCTCTATCTTTTTGTCCACACAGCAACTGCTCATCATAATCGAGTCAAAATTGGTCCTTGCAAATGTAATACAGGAAACTCTGGCTATTATGCCCTTTTTTCTATATCAACACGTTTAATTCTTAAAAATTTGAACGCATCTCAACCACTACTACTAAACAGATTTTTTTTTTTTTACCGATTTAGCTTATGCCCCCAAGTCTTCTATATGATCACATTGCAGCATTATTTCTACCATGCACGAGTTTGAGGCAAAAAGGCTTAACTGCTGCACACAAGTTGTCAGAGATAACAATAAACAAAAGAAGCACAGTAATGAGCATCACGGGTTCAATCTTCTTTAAATCCATAGTGAATTCAATCTTCATGGGTTTTACATTTTTACATAATGCAGAATGCTTTTTTTTTTTTTTGAAACATACGAAGCATGAAACAACTTTTTAAAACTAGCTAATTAATATCCTATAATCTCGAGCCAAAAAAAAATAAAAAAAATTAATATCCTATAATCACCTTAGATAAACTCCCACCGGACAACTTAGCACCTACACTCATGAAATACAAGGGAGCCATTTAATTTCTCTCCAGTAAGACTTAAACATATTTTTATAAATTATACAACAGAAGCCATAAATATTAAAAAAAATTCTATATTTCTATATTCTAATTTATCATGGTTATGAAACCCGGACCGGACCGGCCGGTTCAGACAGGAAACCGGCGAACAGGCCATGAAACCGGTTCGGTCATTCATAGAAACGGGGTCAGGTTTTTTTTTTTTTTTAACCTCAAGAGTGAAGACATTTACAGAGTTCGAGCAAAAACAAAAGACGTTTACAGTGAGAGATGGAGAGAAATAGGGCCGATGAGAAAAAGATCTGGCGATAACAGCAAAGCCGGTGTGAACTGATCCGGTGAGAAGAGATAACACCGAAAGAGGAGAATGACTCACAGACTGAGGAGCGCACGCGATGCGAACATCAGGGATAGCAACCATTCCGATGAAGGATTCAGGGTCTGATCCCACGACGTTTAGGGTGCATGTAGTGGAGAAGTCATGGCAACGCCAGGGAGAGACACAAAGAAAAGTGAAAACTGAGAAAGAACAAAGAGAGAAGCACAGGCAACATGAGAATGAGAAAGAAGGAAGAGGGATATACAAGAGGTGACAGGTGAGGCTTCGTGTGACACCAAATTCAAAAATCACTGACCTAACATACTTTTATTCAATGGATATTTATGTGTAGTGAGGGTTAATGTGCACCCAATGTATTTGACCAGAGGGTAAGAGGGGAGTAGCATTAATGAATGGATGCTTTTGACAAGAGGTAGTGCATCGGATTTATCTCATTATTCAATGGATACTCAATGGATATTCAAGATGGATGTTTTTGACCAAAGGTAGTAGCATTAAAAGAAATTATTTTTTTATAATTTCATATTAATAACCTAAAATATTTACTTACTCACCGGTTTGGTCCCGGTTTAGCTTCCGTTTGACTCCGGTCTGACCCACTGACCCTTGACCCAATACCTCGACCGGTTCAGTGACCGGTCCGATTTTAATAACCTTGGTTCAAAGGCTATAAATCCATATAGTTAATGCCACGGGTGCATATCTTCACACAAACCAAAGCAATGAATTAACACACTGAAGCTCAACAAGGTAAATGAAGCAAGATGTAGAATAACAGAATAAGAACATGGTTGTGGATTCGATGCTTTGTACCGGCCAAATGAGGAAGTTTTTATTGACCAACGCAAGCTAGCAATAAGAAGAAAAACTCCCCTTATAAAGGGATCATTCATCAAGTGAATAATGAGTATAAAAACATTCTTAAATAGGATTCAATGTTTTGCACAAAATGAATAAGTCCACTTTATTATTGTTAGGTAGTAAAAAGTTTTGATATGAAAATGATGCGGTGCTTTTGCTCTTTTTTGACCATGCCCATGGCTCTGTCTGGGAATTAAGGCCGGCCCTTTTAGGCCTAGGGTAAGAAAAACGTCTATTTTTTAAGATTATTTTTCCTGCATTTTAAAAAGAAATATAATTAGTAAAATATAAAAATTAAAGTTCTAATTTATCAAATAAATGTTGTCAACATTAATGTCTACACAATACACTTAATGCAATAAACAAACACAGTCACTAATTCATAATCAAGAGTAAACTATTGTCCACAAGTAACTCACACAAAGCATAACAAGTTTACCACTAAACAACGTGAGTACGATGACTATCATTTTCATCTCCTTCACCACTATCATCAATTTCAATGACATTTGATTGTGCTTCACTTCGAGTAGTAGGCCCTGCTTCAGGGTAAAAATATCAAAAGTATCTTCTCTTACATCATGAATATATCTATAATCTTTTTGCAACAAATATTAAACCAAATCATAAAATTAAAGTATAGTTATTATGTATTTTGTAATTAAATGGATAAATAACTCTATAACAAATACAAAATACATATAAATTAGTAAATTAAATGGTTAAGTCAAGTTAATTAAACAAAAAAAGTATATTTAAAAGGCCTAACGGGCCGACACTTGGCCCTACAGGGTCGGCTCTTTTAGGCCCTGTAGGGCTAACTCCATTATATTTAGAAGCTTCAATTTACAAGTCCGGCCCTTGAAGGACTAGGGCTTAAACAAGCCGGCCCGATTTCCCGACTCTACCCATGGCCTTATCTCTCTCTCAAGACTCAATGCTTTGTCTCACACCACCCTATGACTTTACAACCTCCAAAACTTTCTATGATGTCAAACATTTCAGCTCTAATAGCAATCAATCTTTTAGATTTCCAGCAGGGACTAAAGGCATCCTATCAAAATACAAAGAAAAACTAATATTAGATGACACACACACACATAGAAGAGTAAGAAAAGAAATGCAACGTGTAAGGTAAGTGTCTTACCGACATTGCCAAAGTTGTAAAAAAAGAAACTAAAAAGTCAACAAAAAAGTACATAATGTACTATGAGGTGTCTTGCTAGGTGTATTGCAAGATACAAGAGCTTTACGTAGCAAGATAGCTTTGTAAATAGTTTTGTCTTGTATAATAAATAGATTAGGATAATAGCACGAAGTACATAGAGTTTCTTGTAAATTTGCTTTACGTGTAAAGTTAGGTAAATACTTTATGTCAGGATAGAATAGGAAGAAGTACGTTGGCAATGGCGGAAGGCCTTTATGGCCAGGCCCCAACTCGTTCCGACTGATCTTATAAAATATGTTAGTATATGTATGTATTTATTATATGATATTTTATTTGGTCACAGCTAATTTTTTATCTTCTCTGTAAGGATAATGTTTGTTTCATTACTTATTGGGCTATGAGAGGAAAGTAAAATTCTTGTTTAAGATATCGAAAATGTCAATATCATTTTATATATTGTTTTGATTTATAATTTTCGGTTATTATTTATTTGTATTTTCAAGGTTATTTGATACTATTTCGTAAATACTCCCTTTGATCCTTATTTAAGAAACCAACTAACAATTTTCACAAGTCAATAAAAACAAGTAAAATCATTAAATTTATCCTAAAATTTAAGTATTTTTCACTATTATCCCTATTAATTACACTAAACTCTAATATTATATTAATTATTACTCTTTTTTTTCTCCAAAAAAATAGTAATAATTAATTTTTATTAATTATTACTTTCACTCACTACCTTTAGAATTGTGGGTATACATGGGAAAAAAATATTTAATGCAATTTAGAAACAAGCAAATGCTTTACAAAAAGGACCAAATATACATGTTAGTTGGTGCTTTATAATAAGAACTAAAGATAGTAGTTCAATATATTTATTTTTTGGCCCGGGCTAATTTTTTTTTCTGATTCCACCACTGTACGTTGGTATGCCAGCTTTATATAAGGTCCTGTAAATGTGCATTGCAACACACCAAGCTTTCGAACTCTCAAGCTCAACTCACAAATCTCTCTTGTACTCACAAACTTTCTTAGCAATAAAAGTTTGAATTTCAATATTATAACTCTCGAGGAATTTTTCGAAGCTTTAATTTGGCCATATAATGTATGAGTTTCTAAACTCATAAGGGGTCAAATTAAGGGAGTAATATTATCATAACTGATTGTGATGATCCTATAAATGAGAATATTCATGGTTGTATGTTCATTTAAGGTTAAGGTTTTGTTGTAATCATATGATGACAAAATGCTAGAACCCAGTTATGCCTCCTGTAGAAAACGAAGGTGGGCTGTGCTGGTATGGTCTGAAGGGGGAAGGTCTGAGTCTATAAGAACATGTGATTCTGCCCGTGTGTTGGGAAGACCCTGTAAAAGTTCTCCTGTATGCAATAGGACAGGAATCCTTCCATGACCTGGATCATATTCGGTCAACACCTGGGGCTTTATCTATAGTTGATCATATTGTTATACCGAGATCTTCTCTAAATCTGAACATATGACCTGGCTATACTCTTTATGGTATAAGTATAAGTATAACAGCTATGATAGGATTAGTTTTTACAGATGAACATAAAATATATAATGAAAATAAAGGAAGAATAACTATAGATAAACATTTTATGCCAATATTAAAAGAAATTGAAATAGATTGTACAAATATAACAATACCAGAAATATTGCAAATAAAATTAGATAATACAAGAAATTATTATGAAAAAATACCAAGAAGAATAATGACAAATAATATATTAGGACAAAGATCTTTAAGAATAAATATAGCAGACCCAACAACTTTAAGTATTAATCCAAGAAAAAGATTAGAATATAATAGACCATCATCAAGTAGAGGATTAACAAGGTCAAGTTCAACAACTAATATAAATAATGAAGATTATCAAAGGAATTTATTAGAATAATTACCAATAACATCAAACTTAACAGAAATGAGACCATTAAGTAGACAATTAAATCTAACAGATAAAAATTATATAATAATAGAAATAATGAAAGGAGCTTCATGGGAAGAAATAATAGCTATAATAGATAAATATGAAGAAAATATTTTTATAGAAATAGGTTATATAGAAAATAATATTGAAATAGAAGGAGATGGAACTAAATATACATATGTAATAAGAAATAAAAGAGATGTGTTAAATATAAAATTATGGGTAAAGGATAATACAGAAAAAATATATATAATAATATTAGGAAGAGATTTTTACAAGAAGTAAGGCCATATAGAATCCAAAATGGAAGAATAACGATAAATATCGACTATCAAACAATTATAATTCAAAAGTTAAAATGATATACGAGAATATTAGTTTAGATTGGGATGATAAAGAAGTTTCTTAGGAAATATAATCCTAAGAATAAAAGAAAATTTAAACCAAATAAATATTTTAAAAGAAAAATAAATAATAAAAATAAGAAACCATATAAATGTAGATGTTATAATTGCGGAGATTTAGGACATATAGCTACAAATTATGATAAATCAAAAATAAAAATGAATATTTTAGAAAGAGCAAAAGAATTAGAATTAGAACCCTTAGATATAGATTTATTAGAATTTTAAAAACCTATAGAAAATGAATTAGAAATATATAAATTAACATATGAATATGAAACAGATGAATCAAAAAAAGTAGAAGTATCAGAAAGTTCAGAAGATATAGAAAAAGAATATATAGATCAAAATAAAAATTATATAAATATGATGAATGCAAAAGAAGTAGAAAGTAATGAAATTAGAAATAATCAGAAATTTCAAGAATATGAAGAATATATAAATACTGAAGAAAGTTCAATAGAAAGAAAAATAACATTTAATAAAGAACAATATGATCAAATAAATAAATAAAAATTTAGACATCACAATTAATAACATAAAAAATGAGAATCTTTTAGAAAAAATATGCAAAATATTAAAAAAAATAAGAAAAGAGAAAAATCACAATGTGTGGTATTAGAAAAGAAATTTCCAATAGAATCAACCTTGACAAAAGGAGAATTAAGAATACCTTTAATAAGCAAACATTTAATAGAACGTGAAATATCAAAAATACCTTTTAAAGATGAAATATCATAAATATATATTCCAGGAGTACAAATTATGGTAAAAGCTTATTTTCAAAGTGGAATAGATTCACCATTAGAATTATTAATAATAGATGAAAGAATAATTAGTAATATAGAAGATAGTATTTTAGGAATAATAGCAGGAAATTTAATATATCAAAAATTAAAATTTACTTTAAATACAAATTTTGCTATTAGTATAGTAGAAGAAATTATGGATAAATCAATCTTAGTATATCATAATTTACCTAATGTAAGATTACAACCAGGATCTAGAAGCGTAAGTGTAACAGAAATGATAGGATTGGTATTTTCAAAAACATAGAATATGTAATAAAAATAAAGGAAAAATAACAATAGATAAATATTTTATGCCTGTAATAAAAGAAATTAGAACTGATCCAAAACAAATTACTATACCATAAATGTTAAAATTAGAATTAGATAATACTAGAAATTATTATGAAAGAATTCCCAGAAGAATGATAACTAACAATATATTAGGACAAAGATCTTTAAGAATAAATACATCAAAAAATCCAACATTAAATATAAATATAAACCCAAGAAGAAGTCTAGAATATAGTCCAAGAAGAAGCATAGGATATAATAGACCCTCATCCAGTAGAGGAATGAATAGAACATTAAGTCTTAGAACAATAGATACAACACAAGAAGTTATGGATGATTTTAATCAAAGAAATTTATTAGCGAAAAGACCAATAAGCTCAAATTTAAGAGAAATTAGACCTCAAAGCAAAAATTTCATAAAATTAGAAGTAAAATCTGATATGGCATGGAAGGATGAATATATAGAACAAAGTGAAATAGAAATTGGATTTACAGAAGATAATCTAATATTATATGGAAATCAAACAAAATCTAATATAGTATTAAGATTTAATAATAGAGATACAATTAATTTAAACTTATTAGTAAAAGGAAATACATAATATAATTATAAGATAATATTAGTAAAAGATTTTCTAGAATTAGTTAAACCATATAGAATACATGATACAAGAATAATGATAAACTTAAATCATCAAACAATTATAATACCAAAATTATCATGATTTATGAAGACATAAATATTGAATGGGATGGAAATAGATATAAAATGATATTTATATATAAAAGAAACAATGAAACAGTGGAAATAGTGGAAACTACAATAGTACCAGATGCAATATAAATTTAATAAGAATATTGATAAATAAATTAAAGTTAAAATCAAGACTAACGACTAAAATTTGTATTCATCATCCATTTTATTTTAATCAAAATATGAGAAGAATGAATTCATGTAGAACTATAAAATATCACTTAAAAGAAAAATTAGAATTATTATCTAAAGCATGAATCAAAACCCTACACTTGTATATATTGGAAGAAACTATCTAACAAACGTACCATCACTGATAAAAGTCTATTTAGATTAATGATTAAATTAATAAGAAATGTAGATAAAATAGAATATAAAAGAGTATTAGAAGTATATAATAGGTATATGGAAGCACAAGAACCTTATAACCCAATAATAGCAAACCATAAATAAGAACTATCTAGTAACTTTTCATATTCTATTTCATATATTCTAGGCTCTAACTTTTTAATTATATTTAATACACAACTATAGCTTTTAAAAATATTAAAAAAAAACAATAAGATTTCTCTTTCTCGTAAAGCAGATCAATTATTACTGCAACTTCAAAGGATACTTGAGAAAATCTCCAAACAACAGTATATATAATGCACTAGAGTAAAACAAGGTAAATTACACCCCTTCCTAATTGTTTCATCAAATACATATTATTCCAATTCATCTTATTACATGTATATTCTCCTTGTCCTCCTAAAATAAAAGGGGTAAAATTACAAATTTCTTTTTCTTTTTCTTTTTCTTGTAACAGATAAGAACTATTAGGTAACTTTTCATATTCTATTTTGAAAAAAAAAAATTGAAAAAGAAAACGAAAAAAGAAAAGTTGTTTGTCTTATATGCTGCAGATAGCCTTACGTAGTTGGGCAACTAGTTGAAGTACAAAAGTAGTTGTAATAAGTGAAAAAGTATAATATTAGGTAATATTAGGTTTTTAGCCTTTTTGACTAGCAGTGGATTAATGATAATATGAAACCGAAGTTTGATCCCTTTACTCTTGTTATTGTTAAACTTTACTCTACCTTGCTTTATTTTAGTGCATTTTATATCTTGTTGTTTGGAGATTTTCTCAAGTATCCTCTGAAGTTGCAGTACTAACTGATCTGCTTCACGAGAAAGAGAAATCTTATTGTGTGTTTTTATATTTGTACAAGTTATAGTTGTAAAATAGTTGTAATACGTAGTTGTAAGAAGATGAACATAATTAAAAAGTTAGAACCTAGGATGTATGAAATAGAATATGAAAAGTTACCTAATAGTTCTTATCTGTTACAAGAAAAAGAAATAGAAATTTGTAATTTTACCCCTTTTATTTTAGGAGGACAATGAGAATATACATGTAATCAGATGAATTGGAATAATATGTATTTGATGAAACAATTAGGAAGTTATATAAATTTAAATATAGAAAATTTATTACAGATATTTAATTTAGAAGAAATAATGGAACAATTACCGGAAGAAACTAGAGAAATTTTAGAAAAAGTAGATATTAAAAATCAGAAAGATAGATTAAGAGAATTAGCAAAACCTTTAGAACAAAAGATTTATGAAATAAAATCATAAATAAAACAAAATACAAAAGATTTAAAAGAAGTAAAAAAATGATATTAAAGGAATAAAAAAGGCTTTAGGAATATATGAGAAATTAGAACCAATAAGTAATAATCCTCAAATAAATATGATGAGATCTTTATATGATTGGGAAAATTCAGATGTTAC
This sequence comes from Acacia pycnantha, assembly GCA_025563575.1. Classification (NCBI taxonomy): domain Eukaryota; kingdom Viridiplantae; phylum Streptophyta; class Magnoliopsida; order Fabales; family Fabaceae; genus Acacia; species Acacia pycnantha. Next base: position 567,298 of record JAMWYP010000343.1, on the reverse strand, counting down.
TGTGCTTAATATAAAAAACCAAAATGTAAATCAAAACGTAGAACAAACTAAATAATTGTAGAAGAAATTAAAAAAGGCCAAAATGTAATTAATAATAATTTATGGACAATTTATGAAAAAATGGATAAAAATACAATAGATGTTAAAGATGGATTAAGAAAATTAGAACAGTTTTATAAAAATAAAGAAAAAGAAAAAGAACATAATGAATATAAAGTGGAATATAAAAATAATTATATATTAAAAACATAGAAACAAAAGATAAATTAGGAGAATTAATAGCTATATTTAATAATACTGAAACTAGAAAATTAAAAATGATGAAAAGTAGAAATGAGAATTCAGATTCAGAAGATGACATAGAAAGATTTATGAGTCAAGATGAAACAAATTTAGAAGAAATAACACAATAATTACAAAATTTAAGAATAATAGATGAAAATCAAATTAATATGCAATCAACTCAATCAGGAGTAGAACATGAAAGACAACAAGAAGAATCATCATCTAGAAATCATTTAGATACAACAGAAATTCAAAGAAGAGCAAGAGAACAAGAAATAAGAAGACAAAGAAATTTAGTAAGAGAAGATTTAAGCAATATCTCAAAAGCAGTTTTGATATTAGTTATAAAAAACCCAAAACATATGGAAAAGAGTTTATACCACCTCCACTAGAACAATATGAAACTAGGCAAATCCCAAATTCTGGAATATGGTTAGATTTAGACTGTAATCTAGATAATGAAAGAAGAATAGAAGAATGGAGAAAAGCTCAATTAATAGCACTTATAAACAGAAGGATAGAACCAGAAGCTGTAAACATGATAATAGAAGCAAGCTTTTTAGGAAATGTACTTCATTGGTGGGAAGGAAGATCATTAGATTTTAGAATGGAAGTTAGAAAATTAGAAGAATCAGCTTATGAAAGAAGAGAAGTTTTATATGCGGCAATATTAGCAAAATATCAAAATGTTTTAAAAAATGAATTCTGATAATTGAATATTTTATACACTTATTTTTGTCTCTTGAATAATAATTTAGGACCCTTTAGCTAATAAATAATGGCTCTTATGTTTATTTGGGCCTTGGGCCTTTTATTGCATTTTAGCCATTTTTAATAATAAAATTCCAGTTTTGTGTTGCTTCACTATTTCTACCATAACTCTTGAACCAGACATCGGATTTGCCTCATTTTTGTCTCATATTTCAGATGATTCAGAGAGCTACAATTGTTATGAAGACATCAAGAGCAAATTCGGTCAAGAAGGCGGTCAATTTTGGAGCCAAAGTCGGATGTACAATTCTGGATTTATTTTGGACCCGAATTTTGTAATTTAAGTCCAGTTTTATTTTATTTGTTTTGGGCTAAAACTATGAGAGCCCATTTCGTTTTAGGTTATTTTTAAGTATGGCAGCTGCCACAAACATATTCATTCACGTTTTTAACATTAGAGTGGATCAAAATACAAGTTTTCATTTTCTCTCATCTTGTTCTTCATGTTCTTCGGCGTTCTTCGTGTTCTTCGTTCGTTCTTCGATTTTCCCAGCCATGATCGGCTAAACTCTTGTGATTAACCCAACGATGAGGATTCCATGATTCATCCAGAGAACTCGTGCCTAATCGGTAACTACTCGATTCTGTTTTCATCTTATTGGATTCGATTTTGAAATAGTTCGAATATTAGATTTAATATTCGGTTTGGTTCATCCCAAGGACTTAGTTCGGACTAGGTTATAGTGTTCTTTGTGCGATTGCACAGTGAGACGCCACTTGTCCGGGCAGATTCTAGGCGATCGTCTAGGCGAGGGAATCTCCGGATGAATGCGAGATTTCGATTCATCCGAACCAAACGTGGGTTAGTTATATTTTCGCTCAATGATGGAGGTTTCGGAATCAATTCGTTGGGTTGATCATCTTTAACTGTCTCATTTATTTGATTTCGTTTGACTCGTTTATTGCATTTTGGTTATGTTATTTAGTTTTGTTCTATTCTCGTTAAACCAAACCCCCATTTTATCATTCTGTTTCACTATTGTTATTAAACAAGCCCGCTGCAAATTCGTTGGGAAACGACCCAGGTTCCCTAATTCTGCAAATTAATTACGAACTTGGTTGTTTTGGGAGATACGGCAATTAATCTTTCCAAATTCGTAGGAACAAACGTAGAAAATATAGAATATACACAAATTCTAAAAGCTATAATATATTTACATGAAATTGAAATCTGTAGTTTAGATCCAACACATATAAATCAATATATTTGTGAATATAAAAAATATTATTATGAAGCAAAAATAGTAGAACCTGAAAAACAAAAATTTTATTTAGATATGTTTTACAGAAAATTACCAAGATTAATGTCAGAAAACTTAGTAGAAGAATATACACAAGCAATGGAATGTTCAGATCCAAATTTTGTAAATATAATAGATACAATGGGAAGAAGAGAAGAATTTTTAAGAAAATAATTATCAGAAAGATGTAAAGAAGCATGGAGAAATATTAAATATTATAAATTGAATAAATTAATGGTAAATTGCTCAGAATTAGAAAAACCACATAAATGAGGATGTAATCAACACAAATGGTTATCTAAGAAAAGGAAGAAAAGAAAAATATATAAATTTAAGAAATATCCAAAAAAGAAGTTTTTTAGAAAATATAATACTACAAATAGAAGAAAGTTTAAACCAAATAAATATTATGCTCAAATATAGAGAAGATATGGGTATGACGATACTAGAACCAACCATCAAGCCTCAGGGTTTGACCAAATATGATCCGGGTCATGGAAGGATACCTGTCCTCTTTCATTCAGCACAGCCTTCCTTCGTTTCCTACTGGAGGCGTAGCCAAAACTTGATTTTATGGTTTTTATATGATCATAACCAAACCTTAGCCTTATTTGAACATATAACCATGTGTGTCTTACAGGATCATGACAGACGAACTGCCGATAATATTACTCCCTAATTTGACCCCCTTAGAAAATTAGAAACTCATACCTTAGACTTGTTCCACAGATATATGAAGTATGCTTCAAAGAAAGAAATGATAAAAACTTGGAATTTATTTCTCGAACACAAAGCAGTTGTACAAGAGAGGTAGTGAATTGAGTGATATCTCAAACTCGGTGTGTGAGGTGTGTCCTGCAATGTGAGATTACATGGCTTTATATAGGCAGTCGGCATTCCAACTGCTTCCTAACTCTGACATATGCATTTACAATTCTGCTACATATTTACACAACTTCCTAATTTTTCAAAGTCAAAAAGCCTAATAACCTAATAGTCAAAAAGCCTAATATTGTACTATTACCAAACTACTTTATACTTCTACATAAAGCTATCTTCTGCATATAAGGCATATATGACAAAAAACTTTACTTTTTTTTATTTTTTCTTTTTCAATTTCCATTTTTTTTCTTTTTTGTACAAACTTTTTGCCAGTGTCGGCAAAACTTCCACCATACACGTTGCATCTTCATTTACACTCTTCTGCTTCAAATCTTTAACTGTCAGCACTTTGTCTGTCGACAAGCTTTCCTTGTCTTCTTCCACTTTACTTGAATCTTCAAAGGACACCGAGATCCGTCTCCGGATCTTCAATATCTTGCATAGCTTTTTTCTTTCTTCACAATTCTTACACTCGTGATTAGAGTACTCGCCAAAAGATTACATATCTTCTTCTTTGTCTTTTCTGAGTTTTCCATCCTGTTATTTCTCAATCTGTCATACCATTGCACAAACAGTGGTTGATCATGCGAAGTCTTTCCAAATGCTGCGATGATTGAAGTCATTCCATAATAATAAACCCATTGCTTTTCACTTTTAATAGCTCTAGTCATTTCTTGAAATATAATATGATAATTCTGAGCTCTAATATTATACATTTTGTTCTGAAATTCCTGGTCATCTTCAATATCTTCTTTGATCTCTACTTCCATCTCTATAGGCTTCTTTGTAGTTCCAAGTCGAATTAAACTGATTGGAGGATAAAACTTCTCTGGTTTAAACTTTCTTCTATTTGTAGTATTATATTTTCTAAAAAACTTCTTTTTTGGATATTTCTTAAATTTATATATTTTTCTTTTCTTCCTTTTCTTAGATAACCATTTGTGTTGATTACATCCCCATTTATGTGGTTTTTCTAATTCTGAGCAATTTACCATTAATTTATTCAATTTATAATATTTAATATTTCTCCATGCTTCTTTACATCTTTCTGATAAATATTTTCTTAAATATTCTTCTCTTCTTCCCATTGTATCTATTATATTTACAAAATTTGGATCTGAACTTTCCATTGCTTGTGTATATTCTTCTACTAAGTTTTCTAAAATTAATCTTGGTAATTTTCTGTAAAACATATCTAAATAAAATTTTTGTTTTTCAGGTTCTACTATTTTTGCTTCATAATAATATTTTTTATATTCACAAATATATTGATTTATATGTGTTGGATCTAAACTACAGATTTCAATTTCATGTAAATATCTTATAGCTTTTAGAATTTGTGTATATTCTATATTTTCTACGTTGTTCCTACGAATTCACATATAAGCGAATGACAAAGTTATATGCTCAAATATAGAGAAGATATGGGTATGACGATACTAGAACCAACCATCAAGCCTCAGAGTTTGACCAAATATGATCCGGGTCATGGAAGGATACTGTCCTCTTTCATACGGGAATACTTTTATAGAGAGTGAAACCTCTCGGACCTTCCCCTTCGAGATCACATTCAGCATGACCTTCCTTCGTTTCCCTCTTGGAGGCGTAGCCAAAACTTGATTTTATGGTTTTTATATGATCATAACCAAACCTTAACCCTATTTGAACATATAACCATGTGTGTCTTACGGGATCATGACAGAATGACTTGCCGATAATATTACTCCTAATTTGACCCCCTTAGAAAATTAGAAACTCATACCTTAGATTTGTTCCACAGATATTTGAAGTATGCTTCAAAGAAAGAAATGATAAAACTTTGGAATTTTATTTCACAAACACAAAGCAATTGTACAAGAGAGGTAGTGAATTGAGTGATATCTCAAACTCGGTGTGTCGTGCAATGTGAGATTACATGGCTTTATATAGGCAGTCAGCATTCCAAGCTGCTTCCTAACTCTGACATACGCATTTACAATTCTGACATACTACACTTACGTAACATAACTTCTAATATTACAAAGTCAAAAAGTCTAATAACCTAATAGTCAAAAAGCCTAATATTGTACTATTACCAAACTATTTGCACATCTACGTAAAGGTTGCATATAAAGGCATATAAGACAAACAACTTTACTTTTTCTTTTTCAATTTTCGTTTTTTTTTTCACTTTTGTCAACTTTTGCCAGTGTCGGCAAAACTTCCACCATACACGTTGCACTTTCATTTACACTCTTCTGCTCCAAATTTTTAACCTGTCAGCACTTTGTCGGTGTCGGCAAGCTTTCCTTGTCTTCTTCCACTTTACTTCGAATCTTCAAAGGACACGAGATCTGTCTCTGGATCTTCAATATCTTGCATAGCTTTTTCTCTTTCTTCACAATTCTTACACCTGTGATTAGAGTACTCTGCCAAAAGATTACATATCTTCTTCTTTGTCCTTTCTGAGTTTTCCATCCTGTTATTTCTCAATCTGTCATACCATTGTACAAATAGTGGTTGATCATGTGAAGTCTTTCCAAATCTTTGCGATGATTGAAGTCATTCCACAATAATAAACCCATTGCTTTTCACTTTTTATGGCTCTAGTCATTTCTTGAAATATAATATGATAATTTTGAGCTCTAATATTAGACATTTTGTTACGAAATTCTGGTCGTCTTCAATATCTTCTTTGATCTCTGCTTAGTCTCTATAGGCTTCTTTGTTGTTCCAAGTCGAATTAAACTGATTGGAGGATAAAACTTTTCGGTGTGATTTCGCAATTGTTGAATAAAATCTAATATATACGTTGTGTTGCGTTACAACTCCAACATATATTTTAGTTTGCTTCTTGCAAGGTGCTTGGCAATTCTTTGATTTCTTTGGGTTCGGGATTATTGGGTATATAAATGGCATGTAACATTCCATATTGGTATAAGGTTCGATTAAACTTGGTGAAGTTCTGGGTAGGCTACAACTTTGTTAAAGGCAAAATGGGAGGCATATTTAACATGTGGATCGAAATCTCCATGTTTCCATCTTACTAACAAGGGTTTTGAAGAAAAGGTATTTAGAATGAGTGTCAAAAATTTCAGTTCTTGTGATTCTAGGGATCGAGGTTGAGGCTTCAATTATTTTCCTTTTTCTTTTCTATGGGCTTCTTCTTGCATTTGGGTTTTTATGATTTCATTGAAAGGGGTTATAGTTTGAAGTGTTTGGGCAGTAGGCCCACTAACATTTTCTTGGGTAGATGACCCATTTCTATTTTGGGTTTGGGTAGATGACCCAATTTGAGTGTATGACTCATTTAAAGAACTTAATTCCAAGTCAATTTGTATTGCTGAGTCAGCAGTACTTACATTTCTTTTTCCATTACCTTCCAACTTCTCTATTCTTCTGAACAGAGTTTCAACTTGTTGGTTTAAATGAGCAATACTGCTTAAAAGACTTTGTATAGATGAACTGCACTGACTGTTTAATGACTAACATTCATTTTTAGAATGTTTAAATCGCTAATCTTTGTCGGCATGCATTACAAGTCGATTAGAATTCATTTTGAACTGGATCTGCATTAGATTCCATCTGCTCATAAAATCTGCAATAAGATTATTCTTTCCTGGCACATATTCAATAACATAATCATAATAAGCCAAATCTCCTTGCCATTTAAATAACATTTTATTTGCTAATTTCTCTGTTTTTATTCCTTTATCAAGCCAAGATTTTACTTGTGTATTATCAGTCCTAATGATAAATTGTGAATTAACTATAAACAATTCAAATTTTTCTACTGCTTTAACTATTGCTAATAATTCTTTCCAATTTGAATGATATTTCCATTGAGCTTCCAAAAATTTTCCACTTGCATATCTAGTTATAATTTCTTCTCCTTTTTCATTTTCATGATATAAAGCTGCACCCCAATATTGATCAGATGCATCAGTATAGATTATCCATTTTACATCTTTTTGTAAGGGTATTGTTAATTTAGGTAATTTTTGACAAATTTTCTTCAATTGTTCAATTATTTTAATTGTTTCATTATCCCATTTCCATTCTGTTTTTTCTCCTGCTAACTTAGAAATTTTTGAAGTTAATTTTGATAAATTTGGAACATAATTTCTAACTTGATTAATTAATCCTAAAAATGCTTGTAAATCTTTCTTATTTGTTATCTTACCAAATTCTAAAACTTTTTACTTATATGATCTTGTAATTCTATTCCATTTGTGGTTATTATCTGTCCTAAGAAAGGTATTTCTTGTTTTCTTAATATTGATTTTTAGGTGATATATTCAAACCTTTTTCTTCTATTAAATCTACAAACTGATTTAGATGTTTTTCATGTTCTTCTGCATTATTTGAAAATATTAATATATCATCTATATATATTACAGACAAAATCTCTTATAGGCAATAACAATTTGGATACAAATTCTTGAAATATCTTGGGACTATTATGATATCCCATAGGTAAAACATTCCATTCATACAAACCTTTAGAAATCTTGAAAGTTTGTGTATTTTTTACTATCTTCTTCCAATTTTACTTGAAAAAAATCCTGATTTACAATCAAATTTGCTAAATATTTTCTTTCCTCTTATAAGATTAAATAATAATTCCATTTTAGGTATTGGATATCTATTTCTAATAGCTATGCTATTCAATTTCTTATAATTTATAACCATTCTACTTTTTCCTCTTCTTTCTTCACTAAGTTTTCTAACAATCATTGCTGGTGATGAATATTCAGATCTACTTTCTCTTATCAAATTATATTTTTTCATTTCATTTATGTGCATTACAAATTCTTCTTTATCCTCAGCTGTCCAAGGATAAGGTTTACAATTTATTTCTTTACTATAATCCTTCAATTCTATTTTTGCCATCGGTTTAGATTTTTCCCAATGTATTAATGGATTTTCACTAAAATTCTCTAATATTCTTTGTTCTATAGATTTTTCTTCTCTTATTGTCAATGTTGCTAACATGTGTTCTATTCTTCTTGGTTCATTATTTTGTAAGAATTGCACTTCTTCTTTATGTTTCTTCTTTTGAAATTTTTCATCTTTTCTTTTATAAGGGCTTGTTATTCTTACTCCTATAGCTTGATGTTTACAAGGTGTCGTTAATACTAAAGCTTTTTCTATAAAAGTAAAAGGGTAATATTTTTCTAAAAATCTAATCCTAAGATTATATCACATTGAGGTTCATTATATTGATTTAATTCTTGAATTTTTAATTCATAATTTCCTATTTGTACCATTACATTTCTTGCTTCTAATTCTATCATATGTATTTCTCTTCCGCTATTGATTCCATTCTAATAATTCTATTTTTCTTTTTCCACATTTCGGTGGTAAAACATTATATTTTGCTCTTGTTAGATTTGCTCCAGTATCTACTAAAGCATGATATTTTCTAGCTCTATATTTTTCATAGTTAAATTTTATTAGTATGTAATATAATGGTCTTTCACTCATACTCTTGATAATATTTCCAATTTCTTTTTAAGTATCTTCTTTTTCACTTTTTCTTCATAAATATATTCTTTTATTCTCCATTTTGTTGCAGAGTCTAGATTTTGTGTTTCTACTCTTTCTTGCTGATTTTTAACTTGTTTGTCTATCTGTCTTATTAATTTTCTTATATGACTTGTTTCTACGCTTAATCTTGGTTTTCTTTTGCTATAAATTCTTTCTCTCCTTATAATCTTTCCATTTTCATGAATTTCTTCCCATCTGATTATATGTATTCTATGTCTATTATGACTATAAAGTTATTCATATCCTAGACAATAATTCCAGTTTTCTTTTATAATGCCTTCTTAAAAATCTTCTATTATAATAGTGTATTGGTTCTATATTATTCAATATTATTTGTCGCCTTCTTGTTAATATATCTAGGTCTTTTAACACTTTTCTCATAAGACATTTATCTACTGTATTAATATTTTATTTCCATTATATATACAATAGGTTCGATTGTTATTTTACTCATATTCTTGATAATAATTCTAGTTTTTCTTTCAAGTGGTATTTTATAGTTTTACATGAATTCATTCTTCTTCTATTAATATCAAAATATCTTTGGCCTATGAATAAAATTTTCAGGTTGTTAATCTTGATTTATATAATTTAATTTTTGTTCTTAATTTATTTATTAATATTCTCATCAAAGTTACATACGCATCTTGTACTATTGTAGTTTCATCTACTTCTAATGTTTGATTAAATCTTTTATATAAAAATATCATTTTATTTCTATTTTCATCCCATTCAATACTTATGTCTTCGTAAATCATGATAACTTTGGTATTATAATTGTTTGATGATTTAAGTTTATCATTATTCTTGTATCTTGGATTCTATATGGTCTTACTAAGTCTAAAAGTCTTTTCCTAATATTATCTTATAATTAAATCCTAAATTTTCTTTTACTAATAGGTTTAAATTAATTGTATCTCTATTATTAAATCTTAATACTACATTAGATTTTGTTTGATTTCCATCTAATATCAAATTATCTTACGTAAATCCTATGTCTATTTCACTTTTTCTAAATGTTCATCAATTTTTGCTATAACTTCTTTCCATGACATGTCAGATTTTACTTCTAATTTTATATAAATTTCATTTTGTGGTCTAATTTCTCTTAAACTTGAACTTATTGGTCTTTTCGCTAATAAATTTCTTCTATTAAAATTATCTAAAACTTCTTGTGATGTGTCTATTGTTCTAAGACTTAAACTTCGCTATGTGACGGTCTATTATATATATTTAATATTGGATTTTCTAATGTATTTATTCTTAAAGATCTTTGTCCTAATATATCATTTGTAATAATTCTTACGGGAGTTTGTACATAATATTCTCTAGTATTATCTAGTTCTAATTTCAACATTTCTGGGATAGTAATTCTTTTTGGGTCAGTTTTAATTTCTCTTATTACAGGCATAAAATATTTATCTATTGTTATCTTATCTTTATTTTTATTATATATTTTATGTTTATTTGAAAATACTAATCCTATCATTGCTGTTATACTTATGCTTCTAGATCCTGGTTGTAATCTTACATTATGTAAATTATGATATACTAAGATTGATTTATCCATGTTTTCTTCTGCTCTACTAATTGCAAAATTGGTATTTAAAGTAAATTTTAATTTTTGATATATTAAATTTCCTACTATCATTCCTAAAATACTATCTTCCACATTACTAATTATTCTTCCATCTGTTATTAATAATTCTAATGGTGAATCTATTCCACTCTGAAAATAAGCTTTTACCATAACTTGCACTCCCTATGTATATTTCTGATATTTCATCTTTAAAAGGTATTTTTGATATTTCATGTTCTATTAAAGCTTTGCTTATTAGAGGTATTCTCAAAACTCCTTCAGTTAAAGTTGATTCTATCGGAAATTTCTTTTCTAATATTACACATTGTGATTTTTCTTTTTTCTTATTTTTTAATATTTTGCTTACTTTATCTAGAAATTTTTCATTTTTATGTTATTAATTGTCATGTCTAAATCTTTTTCTTTTATTTTATCATATTGCTCTTTATTAAATGTTATTCTTCTTTCTATTGAACTTTCTTCAAATTTAGTATTTACCTATTCTTCAAATTCTTCATTATTTGTAATTTCATTATTTTCTATTTCTTGTGCATTCATCATATTTATATAATTTTTATTTTGATCTAAATATTCTTTTTCTATATCTTCTTCATCTTCTGAACTTTCTGATTCTTCTTCTAATTCTTCTTCTGATTCTTCAGTTTCATATTCATATGTTAATTTGTATATTTCTAATTCATTTTCTATAGGTTCTTCAAATTCTATTAAATCTATGTCTAAGGGTTCTAATTCTAATTCTTCTGCCTTTTCTAAGATATTCATTTTTCTTTTTGATTTTGGTTTATCACAATTTGTTGCTATGTGTCCTAAGTCTCCGCAATTATAACATCTACATTTATAAGGTTTTTTATTATTCTTATTATTTCTTCTTCTTTTAAAATATTTATTTGGTTTAAACTTTCTTCTATTAGTATTATATTTTCTAAAAAACTTCTTTTTTGGATATTTCTTAAATTTATATATTTTTCTTTTCTTCCTTTTCTTAGATAACCATTTGTGTTGATTACATCCCCATTTATGTGGTTTTTCTAATTGAGCAATTTACCATTAATTTATTCAATTTATAATATTTAATATTTCTCCATGCTTCTTTACATCTTTCTGATAAGTATTTTCTTAAATATTCTTCTCTTCTTCCCATTGTATCTATTATATTTACAAAATTTGGATCTGAATTTTCCATTGCTTGTGTATATTCTTCTACTAAGTTTTCTGAGATTAATCTTGGTAATTTTCTATAAAACATATCTAAATAAAATTTTTGTTTTTCGGGTTCTACTATTTTTGCTTCATAATAATATTTTTATATTCACAAATATATTGATTTATATGTGTTGGATCTAAACAACATATTTCAATTTCATGTAAATATCTTATAGCTTTTAGAATTTGTGTATATTCTATATTTTCTACATTTGTTCCTACGAATTCATTTTTAAAACATTTTGATATTTTGCTAATATTGCCGCATATAAAACTTCTCTTCTTTCATAAGCTGATTCTTCTAATTTTCTAACTTCCATTCTAAAATCTAATGTTCTTCCTTCCCACCAATGAAGTACATTTCCTAAAAAGCTTGCTTCTATTATCATGTTCTGACTTACGGTTCTATTCTTGTTTATAAGTGCTATTAATTGAGCTTTTCTCCATTCTTCTATCCTTCTTTCATTATCTAAATTACAGTCTAAATCTAACCATATTCAGAATTTGGGATTTGTCTAGTTTCATATTGTTCTAGTGGAGGTGGTATAAATTCCTTTCCATATGTTTTGGGTTTTTTATAACTAATATCAAAAACTGCTTTTGAAATATTGCTTAAATCTTCTCTTACTAAATTTCTTTGTCTTCTTATTTCTTGTTCTCTTGCTCTTCTTTGAATTTCTGTTGTATCTAAATGATTTCTAGATGATGATTCTTCTTGTTGCCTTTCTTGTTCTACTCTGATTGCTGATTCCATATTAATTTGATTTTCATCTATTATTCTTAAATTTTGTAATTCTTGTGTTATTTCTTCTAAATTTGTTTCATCTTGACTCATAAATCTTTCTATGTCATCTTCGAATCTGAATTCTCATTTCTACTTTTCATCATTTTTAATTTTCTAGTTTCAGCATTATTAAATATAGCTATTAATTCTCCTAATTTATCTTTTGTTTCTATGTTTTTAATATATAATTATTTTTATATTCCACTTTATATTCATTATGTTCTTTTTCTTTTTCTTTATTTTTATAAAACTGTTCTAATTTTCTTAATCCATCTTTAACATCTATTGTATTTTTATCCATTTTTTCATAAATTGTCCATAAATTATTATTAATTACATTTTGGCCTTTTTAATTTCTTCTCCAATTATTCTAGTTTGTTCTACGTTTTGATTTACATTTTGGTTTAGATGACCCAATTTGAGTGTATGACTCATTTAAAGGACTTAATTCCAAGTCAATTTGTATTGCTGAGTCATGGCAAAATATCAAAATGTTTTAAAAAATGAATTCGTAGGAACAAATGTAGAAAATATAGAATATACACAAATTCTAAAAGCTATAAGATATTATGTTCAAATAGGGTTAAGGTTTGGTTATGATCATATAAAAACCATAAAATCAAGTTTTGGCTACGCCTCCAGTAGGAAACGAAGGAAGGCTCATGTCATAAAATGAATGTGATACGAAGGGGAAGGTCATCTTTGAATGAGAGGTTTCAGCTCTCTATAAAAGTATTCCTGTATGAAAGAGGACAGGTATCCTTCCATGACCCGGATCAAGAGCAGTGGATTAATGATAATAATATGAAACCAAAGTTTGATCCCTTTACTCTTGTTATTGTTAAACTTTACTCTACCTTGCTTTAATTTGTTGAGTTTTATATATTGTTGCTTGAAGATTTTCTCAAGTATCCTCTGAAGTTGCAGTATTAACTAATCTGCTTCACAAGAAAGAGAAATCTTATTGTGTGTTTTATTTGTACAAGCTATAGTTGTAATATAGTTGTAATATGTAGTTACAAAATGAACATAATCAAAAAGTTAGAGCCTAGAATGTATGAAATAGAATATGAAAAGTTACCTAATAGTTCTTATTTATTGCAAGAAAAAGAAATAGAAATTTGTAATTTTACCCCTTTTATTTTAGGAGGACAAGGAGAATATACATGTAATCAGATGAATTGGAATAATATGTATTTGATGAAACAATTAGGAAGTTATATAAATTTAAATATAGAAAATTTATTACAAATATTTAATTTAGAAGAAATAATGGAACAATTACCAGAAGAAACTAGAGAAATTTTAGAAAAAGTAGATATTAAAAATCAAAAAGATAGATTAAGAGAATTAGCAAAACCTTTAGAACAAAAGATTTATGAAATAAAATCAGAAATAAAACAAAATACAAAAGAGTGCTTAATATAAAAAACCAAAATGTAAATCAAAACGTAGAACAAACTAGAATAATTGCAGAAGAAATTAAAAAAGGCCAAAATGTAATTAATAATAATTTATGGACAATTTATGAAAAAATGGATAAAAATACAATAGATGTTAAAGATGGATTAAGAAAATTAGAACAGTTTTATAAAAATAAAGAAAAAGAAAAAGAACATAATGAATATAAAGTGGAATATAAAAATAATTATATATTAAAAAACATAGAAACAAAAGATAAATTAGGAGAATTAATAGCTATATTTAATAATGCTGAAACTAGAAAATTAAAAATGATGAAAAGTAGAAATGAGAATTCAGATTCAGAAGATGACATAGAAAGATTTATGAGTCAAGATGAAACAAATTTAGAAGAAATAACACAAGAATTACAAAATTTAAGAATAATAGATGAAAATCAAATTAATATGCAATCAGCTCAATCAGGAGTAGAACAAGAAAGGCAACAAGAAGAATCATCATCTAGAAATCATTTAGATACAACAGAAATTCAAAGAAGAGCAAGAGAACAAGAAATAAGAAGACAAAGAAATTTAGTAAGAGAAGATTTAAGCAATATCTCAAAAGCAGTTTTTGATATTAGTTATAAAAAACCCAAAACATATGGAAAAGAATTTATACCACCTCCACTAGAACAATATGAAACTAGACAAATCCCAAATTCGGAATATGGTTAGATTTAGAGCGTAATTTAGATAATGAAAGAAGAATAGAAGAATGGAGAAAAGCTCAATTAATAGCACTTATAAACAGAAGAATAGAACCAGAAGCTGTAAACATGATAATAGAAGCAAGCTTTTTAGGAAATGTACTTCATTGGTGGGAAGGAAGAACATTAGATTTTAGAATGGAAGTTAGAAAATTAGAAGAATCAGCTTATGAAAGAAGAGAAGTTTTATATGCGGCAATATTAGCAAAATATCAAAATGTTTTAAAAAATGAATTCGTAGGAACAAATGTAGAAAATATAGAATATACACAAATTCTAAAAGCTATAAGATATTTACATGAAATTGAAATATGTAGTTTAGATCCAACACATATAAATCAATATATTTGTGAATATAAAAAATATTATTATGAAGCAAAAATAGTAGAACCTGAAAAACAAAAATTTTATTTAGATATGTTTTATAGAAAATTACCAAGATTAATCTCAGAAAACTTAGTAGAAGAATATACACAAGCAATGGAAAATTCAGATCCAAATTTTGTAAATATAATAGATACAATGGGAAGAAGAGAAGAATATTTAAGAAAATACTTATCAGAAAGATGTAAAGAAGCATGGAGAAATATTAAATATTATAAACTGAATAAATTAATGGTAAATTGCTCAGAATTAGAAAAACCACATAAATGGGGATGTAATCAACACAAATGGTTATCTAAGAAAAGGAAGAAAAGAAAAATATATAAATTTAAGAAATATCCAAAAAAGAAGTTTTTTAGAAAATATAATACTAATAGAAGAAAGTTTAAACCAAACAAATATTTTAAAAGAAGAAGAAATAATAAGAATAATAAAAACCTTATAAATGTAGATGTTATAATTGCGGAGACTTAGGACACATAGCAACAAATTGT
The DNA here is from genome assembly GCA_025563575.1 of Acacia pycnantha. Taxonomy (NCBI): domain Eukaryota; kingdom Viridiplantae; phylum Streptophyta; class Magnoliopsida; order Fabales; family Fabaceae; genus Acacia; species Acacia pycnantha. The sequence continues at coordinate 551,955 of JAMWYP010000343.1, read as the reverse complement.
GATAAACCAAAATCAAAAGAAAAATGAATATCTTAGAAAATGCGGAAGAATTAGAATTAGAACCCTTAGACATAGATTTAATAGAATTTGAAGAACCTATAGAAAATGAATTAGAAATATACAAATTAACATATGAATATGAAGCGAAGAATCAGAAGAAGAATTAGAAGAAGAATCAGAAAGTTCAGAAGATGAAGAAGATATAGAAAAAGAATATTTAGATCAAAATAAAAATTATATAAATATGATGAATGCACAAGAAATAGAAAATAATGAAATTACAAATAATGAAGAATTTGAAGAATAGGTAAATCTTGAAGAAAGTTCAATAGAAAGAAGAATAACATTTAATAAAGAACAATATGATAAAATAAAAGAAAAAGATTTAGACATGACAATTAATAACATAAAAAATGAAAAATTTCTAGAGAAAGTAAGCAAAATGTTGAAAAATAAGAAAAAAGAAAAATCACAATGTGTAATATTAGAAAAGAAATTTCCGATAGAATCAACTTTAACTGAAGGAGTTTTGAGAATACCTCTAATAAGCAAAGCTTTAATAGAACATGAAATATCAAAAATACCTTTTAAAGATGAAATATCAGAAATATATATAGCAGGAGTGCAAGTTATGGTAAAAGCTTATTTTCAGAGTGGAATAGATTCACCATTAGAATTATTAATAACAGATGGAAGAATAATTAGTAATGTGGAAGATAGTATTTTAGGAATGATAGCAGGAAATTTAATATATCAAAAATTAAAATTTACTTTAAATACCAATTTTGCAATTAGTAGAGCAGAAGAAAACATGGATAAATCAATCTTAGTATATCATAATTTACATAATGTAAGATTACAACCAGGATCTAGAAGCATAAGTATAACAGCAATGATAGGATTAGTATTTTCAAATAAACATAAAATATATAATAAAAATAAAGATAAGATAACAATAGATAAATATTTTATGCCTGTAATAAGAGAAATTAAAACTGACCCAAAAAGAATTACTATCCCAGAAATGTTGAAATTAGAACTAGATAATACTAGAGAATATTATGTACAAACTCCCAGAAGAATTATTACAAATGATATATTAGGACAAAGATCTTTAAGAATAAATACATTAGAAAATCCAACATTAAATATATATAATAGACCGTCACATAGCAGAAGTTTAAGTCTTAGAACAATAGACACATCACAAGAAGTTTTAGATAATTTTAATAGAAGAAATTTATTAGCAGAAAGACCAATAAGTTCAAGTTTAAGAGAAATTAGACCACAAAATGAAATTTATATAAAATTAGAAGTAAAATCTGACATGTCATGGAAAGAAGTTATAGCAAAAATTGATGAACATTTAGAAAAAGTGAAATAGACATAGGATTTCTGAGAAGATAATTTGATATTAGAAGGAAATCAGACAAAATCTAATGTAGTATTAAGATTTAATAATAGAGATACAATTAATTTAAACCTATTAGTAAAAGAAAATTTAGGATTTAATTATAAGATAATATTAGGAAAAGACTTTTAGACTTAGTAAGACCATATAGAATCCAAGATACAAGAATAATGATAAACTTAAATCATCAAACAATTATAATACCAAAGTTATCATGATTTACGAAGACATAAGTATTGAATGGGATGAAAATAGAAATAAAATGATATTTTTATATAAAAGATTTAATCAAACATTAGAAGTAGATGAAACTACAATAGTACAAGATGCAGATGTAACTTTGATCAGAATATTAATAAATAAATTAAAAGAAAAAATCGAAAAATATAGAAGAGTACTAACACCTAGAAATCTTATTCATCACCCAGTTTATGTTGATCATATTAGAACAAGAATAAATGAATTTAAAACTGTAAAATCTCACCTGAAACAAAAATTAGAATTATTATCTAGAGTATGAATCAAAGACCTAGGATAACATATTTTGGAAGAAATGTGCAAACAAAAATATCATCTGTAGATAAAAGTTTATTTAGATTAGCACTTAAATTAATAAGAGATGTAGATAGAATAGAATATGGAAGAGTATTAGAAGCATATAATAGATTTATGGAAGCACAAGAACCTTATAATCCATTAATAGCAAACCAAGCTTTACAACAGATAGAAGAAGCTTATGAATTCTTAGGACAAAGAAATTGTGTAAAAAATGTCATTAAAAATCATTTGGAAGTATTATCAAGAGTATGAGTGAAAGACCATTATATTACATACTAATAAAATTTAACTATGAAAAATATAGAGCTAGAAAATATCATGCTTTAGTAGATCTTGGAGCAAATCTAACGATAGCAAAATATAATGTTTTACCACGAAATGTGGAAAAAGAAAAATAGAATTATTAGAATGGAATCAGGAAGAGAAATACATATGATAGAATTAGAAGCAAGAAATGTAATGGTACAAATAGGAAATTATGAATTAAAAATTCAAGAATTAAATCAATATAATGAACCTCAATGTGATATAATTTTAGGATTAGATTTTTAGAAAAATATTACCCTTTTACTTTTATAGAAAAAGCTTTAGTATTAACGACACCTTGTAAACATCAAGCTATAGGAGTAAGAATAACAAGCCCTTATAAAAGAAAAGATGAAAAATTTCAAAAGAAGAAACATAAAGAAGAAGTGCAATTCTTACAAAATAATGAACCAGTAAGAATAGAACACATGTTAGCAACATTGACAATAAGAGAAGAAAAATCTATAGAACAAAGAATATTAGAAAATTTTAGTGAAAATCCATTAATACATTGGGAAAAATCTAAACCGATGGCAAAAATAGAATTGAAGGATTATAGTAAAGAAATAAATTGTAAACCTTATCCTTGGACAGCTGAGGATAAAGAAGAATTTGTAATGCACATAAATGAAATGAAAAAATATAATTTGATAAGAGAAAGTAGATGGAATATTCATCACCAGCAATGATTGTTAGAAAACTTAGTGAAGAAAGAAGAGGAAAAAGTAGAATGGTTATAAATTATAAGAAATTGAATAGCATAGCTATTAGAAATAGATATCCAATACCTAAAATGGAATTATTAATTAACCTTATAAGAGGAAAGAAAATATTTAGTAAATTTGATTGTAAATTAGGATTTTTTTCCAAGTAAAATTAGAAGAAGACAGTAAAAAATATACTGCTTTCAGTACTTCTGAAGGTTTGTATGAATGGAACGTATTACCTATGGGATATCATAATAGTCCCAGTATATTTCAAGAATTTGTATCCAAATTATTATTACCTATAAGAGATTTTGCTGTAATATATATTGATGATATATTAATATTTTCAAATAATGCGAGAAGAACATGAAAAACATCTAAATCGGTTTGTAGATTTAATAGAAGAAAAAGGTTTGAATATATCACCTAAAAATCAATATTAAGAAAACAAGAAATACCTTTCTTAGGACAGATAATAACCACAAATGGAATAGAATTACAAGATCACATAAGTAAAAAAGTTTTAGAATTTGGTATGATAACAAATAAGAAAGATTTACAAGCATTTTTAGGATTAATTAATCAAGTTAGAAATTATGTTCCAAATTTATCAAAATTAACTTCAAAAATTTCTAAGTTAGCTGGAGAAAAAACAGAATGGAAATGGGATAATGAAACAATTAAAATAATTGAACAATTAAAGAAAATTTGTCAAAAATTACCTAAATTAACAATACCCTTACAAAAAGATGTAAAATGGATAATCTATACTTGATGCATCTGATCAATATTGGGGTGCAGCTTTATATCATGAAAATGAAAAAGGAGAAGAAATCATAACTAGATATGCAAGTGGAAAATTTTTGGAAGCTCAATGGAAATATCATTCAAATTGGAAAGAATTATTAGCAATAGTTAAAGCAGTAGAAAAATTTGAATTGTTTATAGTTAATTCACAATTTATCATTAGGATTGATAATACACAAGTAAAATATTGGCTTGATAAAGGAATAAAAACATAAAAATTAGCAAATAAAATTTTATTTAAATGGCAAGGAGATTTGGCTTATTATGATTATATTATTGAATATGTGCCAGGAAAGAATAATATTATTGCAGATTTTATGAGCGAGATGGAATCTAATGCGAGATCCAGTTCAAAATGAATTCTAATCAGACTTGTAATGCATGCCGAGACAACATTAGCGAGATTTAAACATTCTAAAAATGAATGTTAGTACATTAAATGATCAGTGCAGTTCATCTATACAAAGTCTTTTAAGCAGTATTGCTCATTTAAACCAACAAGTTGAAACTCTGTTCAGAAGAATAGAGAAGTTGGAAGGTAATGGAAAAAGAAATGTAAGTACTGCTGACTCAGCAATACAAATTGACTTGGAATTAAGTTCTTTAAATGAGTCATACACTCAAATTGGGTCATCTACCCAAACCCAAAATAGAAATGGGTCATCTACCCAAGAAAATGTTAGTGGGCCTACTTCCCCAAACACTTCAAACTATAACCCCTTTCAATGAAATCATAAAAACCCAAATGCAAGAAGAAGCCCATAGAAAAGAAAAAGGAAAAATAATTGAAGCCTCAACTTCGATCCCTAGAATCACAAGAACTGAAATTTTTGACACTCATTCTAAATACCTTTACTTCAAAACCCTTGTTAGAAAGACTGGAAACATGGAAATTTCTGATCCACATGTCAAATATGCCTCCCATTTTGCCTTTAACAAAGTTGTAGCCTACCCAGGACTTCACCAAGTTTAATCGAACCTTATACCAATATGGAATGTTACATGCCATTTATATACCCAATAATCCTGAACCCAAAGAAATCAAAGAATTGCCAGCGTGACCTTGCAAGAAGCAGTCAAAATATATGTTGGAGTTGTAACGCAACACAACGTATATATTAGATTTTATTCAACAGTTGCAGAAATCACACCAGAAAAGTTTTACCCTCCAATCAGTTTAATTCGACTTGGAACAACAAAGAAGCCTATAGAGACGGAAGCAGAGATGAAAGAAGATATTGAAGACGACCAGGAATTTCAGAACAAAATGTCTAATATTAGAGCTCAAAATTATCATATTATATTTCAAGAAATGACTAGAGCTATTAAAAGTGAAAAGCAATGGGTTTATTATTGTGGAATGACTTCAATCATCGCAGCATTTGGAAAGACTTCACATGATCAACCACTGTTTGTGCAATGGTATGACAGATTGAGAAATAACGAGGATGGAAAACTCGAAAAGACAAAGAAGAAGATATGTAATCTTTTGGCAGAGTACTCTAATCACAGGTGTAAGAATTGTGAAGAAAGAGAAAAATCTATGCAAGATATTGAAGATCCGGAGACAGATCTCAGTGTCCTTTGAAGATTCGAAGTAAAGTGGAAGAAGACAAGGAAAGCTTGCCGACATCGACAAAGTGCTGACAGGTTAAAAATTTGGAGCAGAAGAGTGTAAATGAAAGTGCAACGTGTATGGTGGAAGTTTTTCCGACACTGGCAAAAGTTAAAAAAAAGAGTAAATACCCTTTTTGGTCCCTGGAAAAAACACGGATGCCCTTTTTGGTCCCTGAAAAAAAATAAGTCACTTTTAATCCTTAAAATGGAAAAATAAGGTCCATTTTAGTCCTTTTGATCAATTTTTTTGCATATTTTAATCCCTCAGAAATTCCCAAAAAGGTCCTTTTTAGTCCCTAAAAAGGACTAAAATGACATTTTTTTTACTCGTGGGACGAACCTCTCTTGTACAATTGCTTTGTGTTCGTGAAATAAAATTCCAAAGTTTTATCATTTCTTTCTTTGAAGCATACTTCAAATATCTGTGGAACAAATCTAAGGTATGAGTTTCTAATTTTCTAAGGGGGTCAAATTAGGGAGTAATATTATCGGCAGTTCGTCTGTCATGATCCTGTAAGACACACATGGTTATATGTTCAAATAGGGTTAAGGTTTGGTTATGATCATATAAAAACCATAAAATCAAGTTTTGGCTACGCCTCCAGTAGGAAACGAAGGAAGGCTGTGCTGAATGTGATCTGAAGGGGGAAGGTCTGAGAGGTTTCAGCTCTCTATAAAAGTATTCCTGTATGAAAGAGGATAGGTATCCTTCCATGACCCGGATCATATTTGGTCAAACCCTGAGGCTTGATGGTTGGTTCTAGTATCGTCATACCCATATCTTCTCTATATTTGAGCATATAACCTGGCTGTTCGCTTATATGATATATATATAGATACATATATACATATATATATACATACATATATACATATATGTATGTACATACATATATGTATATATGTATGTACATACATATATGTATATATGTATGTACATACATATATGTATATATGTATGTACATACATATATGTATATATGTATGTACATACATATATGTATATATGTATGTACATACATATATGTATATATGTATGTACATACATATATGTATATATGTATGTACATACATATATGTATATATGTATGTACATACATATATGTATATATGTATGTACATACATATATATATATATATATATATATATATATATATATATATATATATATATGTACATACATATACATATATATATATATATGTACATACATATACATATACATACATACATATATATATATATATATATATAGATATATATATATATATATATATATATATATATATATGTATGTATGTATATGTATATGTATATGTATGTACATATATACATACATATATATGTATGTATGGTGGTACCTATGTTTGTGATTTCCTTCAGCAAAACACCTAACATTTCTTTCATCAATACTTCTTTTAACAATGGATTTACCTATTTCGAGATTCAAATAATCAAAGTCTTTACCAAGAAAGGTCATGTGATTACTTGTATTCCTTCACCTAGCTTGCCAGACTGTTTAGTCTATCTTCTGACACAGTCCCTCGGGCTAGTCTTTGGGCATCACCACAGACTTAAAATGATAAAGAGTTAGATCACTAGAATAGAGAAAATAAGAAATCCAGAGTTAACTATAATACTGATGAATGAAACCTAATGTTAGTGTAAATCATACCCTATGTTTTATCATACCCTATGATAAAACATAGGGTATGATTTCCTTCAGCAAAAAACCGATTGGGAGGGTACCTCCTTCTCTTCAGTCTCCCGTGCCTACTTATATGTATAGAGGTAGGGCTTAGACGCAGGTAAGTAGGAAGCTAAGGAAAATTTAGAAGAGAAGGAAATCAGAGTTTCTATGAAATCCTTTCGTTGATTTCTTAACTATTGCTTCTCGTGGTGTCCATAGACTATGAATCCACGAATTTATACACAAAGTAAGTACTACTGTGCGGACTTCAGTCTGGTTTGAATCCGCAGACTTGAAAACATTACAAATCCGTAAAGCAAAAGCTCACGAATCTTTATTAAAGATGAAAAGACATTGCTCCAGCACGCTTGAGTGGCATCCATAAAAATAAAGGAATCTCGCTTTATAAAAGCATATTATTATTGAATGTGGAGACATCTTTTGTCACATCAAACTTTAATCATGTCGGCCATGTATTCATCATCAAACATCCCATCATCACCATAATTTTCTGGATTGGGATCTAATACTCCAGCTTGAACCAAACTGAGGCGCTCGCAGTCTTTGGGGATCCATACCTGGTAACAAGATTTTTTAACAACTGTGTCAAAGGATAAAGAATTGTAATCCTCTGCATACTTGTTGCCCAGTGATTCATATAGGTGAGCATCCCGTAAGAATTTATCACACTGTGGCTCAGTTAATCCTTCTTCAGTTTGTTCAATAAGTGGTGTAACCAGAAAATGATGGAAAATTTGGCGATATTTTCCTTTTCTGTAATAAGGAATTTGGGACTGTACTTTGACAAAAATTGTGCCATATTTCTGCTGTTTCCTTATTTCTTCATTTAGAGCCTCTCCGAATGGTAATTCTTTGAAATCTTCTGATATTGAAAAGCTGCTACCATTCCATAAGAAAGAAACTCCATATAATCAATCGGACATTCCTCCCATTAAGGACTTGGGTAGGTCTGTCAAGATTAATTACTAACTTAAGTAAACCATTATATATGTATTCTCCATCTGTATTGAACCAGCTGGTAACGTCCTGGTCAATCCTGTATCTTCCATCTGAAGGTGTTCTATGATGCATATCCAATAAGCATGTAATCTTGTAGGTTGATCAATTTTTGGAGATGTCTGCTTTCTATGAGTGGTTGGATCTCAAAGAAAGGGACAAGGTTTGATAAGTGCTCCTGTACAACTCTTCGTTTGTTGGGATTTAGGCAGGATATCTGTAGCCTATTGTAGGACTGTGTTCCCAAAAGCAGATTATGCAGATGATTATTCACGAAGATCGACTTTTGAGATTGAGTCTTCGGAAATGTTCTCTCATGCTCGGTTCTCTTTTCGTTCATTGTTCAGCTCCTGTTGTAAATTCAAGTTACACTGAAACAAAGAGACATTAGTGAATTCATACTGTTTTAACCTGTTTTCTAAGAGGAAATCTGTACCTATTTGTGGGGGTAGTTCGCTATGGACTTTCCTTCCACGAAAATAGGTGGTGGTAGAGATGCTGTGGCCTGATTCCAGGCTTCTTGGAAACTATAAAATCCCTGCCAGAAGGGCCTAGAGCTATTTCCAATTGCTTTGACCAACTCAGGGTAATTAATGTAAATTCCTGGCCTTTCTCCTCTGAACAAGACATAGAACGAGAAGTTCTGGCTTAGAGGTTTTTCTAAAATCTTTGAAAAGTAAAAATTAAGAGCATTTAAAGCTGTGTGCTTCTGTTTAGCTGTAGAAGCATTCCATAAAGCATCTAATAAACATTGATGTGATTCATCAGGGACTGTGCTTCCAAATGTCATTATTTCCTTAGTAGGTTCTGATGAATCTCCTTGTTCACTCTTAACTGATGTCTTCCCTTTGTCCCGGTGGATATTTAACCAGAACTGTGCTTCCGAATGTCATTTAAGGAAGCGCTATTAGATATAATCCTAGATAACTTATCTGCTCCTGTGTTATCTTTACCTTTGATATGTTCCATGTTAACTGTCACACCTGTACAAGTAAGATAATCACAAAATTTTACCCATCTATTTCTACTGAGCTTGCGAGTTGTGGCAAGCTTGTTATAAAATTGATTATAGCTTCACAATCTGTCCTAAGAGTAAATTCTTTTTTATCAAGAATGAAAATTTTAAACTTTTCTAAGCTGTAGATGCAAGCCATGATTTTTGCATCTTATGGAGGAAATTTCTGTTTTATACTTGCCTGAAGCATACCTAGCAACCCTTTCTGTGATATATGTATATATATATAACACAAAATAGAAGGATGAGCTTGATTAAATATAGGCATGATTAAATTAGTAACTGATGAGTACTATTTATGCCATATTTTCCCTATGATGCATGACTATTTTGTATGGTGAATACGAGCTTAAATGTGTCTAATCTGAGAAAATATGTTATAATTCACGCATATAAGGAAATGTAAGATGAATCTCATAAAACGTTAGCAATTGCATAAATATCTGATACATGTGCATAAGATAAGGGTAAGTTTGAGGTTTAGTGTGAAAGCACATAACATAGCCGATACAATGCTATAGTATCGGGTAAGCCATAACGCACCCGCAATACAATGCAACCAGAATGCTATAGCATTGTAAGTGAAGCGATGCTATGCGCCTTGTGTTCTAACTTTTCCCTTGAGGTTGTTTCAAGAAATTAAGTGCAGGTTATTAGAGGACGTTTAAACGGCGGTTAGATTGCTAACAATGAATTAGAAGATGCGGAGGATCGAAGATAAGATTTGGAGAATACTACAGTACCAACAGAATCAATCAACCAAATTTGGAAAGTTGGACCTGATGGATTTAGAAAGGCCCAGCTCACTGAATGTACGCCGCAAGGAAACCTAGCTTTAAAAGGAAAAGACAGCTAAACCTAAAGAAAGAATCAGAGTCGTGAAGGAGTCAAGAGAATTCTTATTCAGCTGGACTCCGAAGAAGAGTAAGAGAACTACAAAGCACAAAAGCTCCAGAAGAAACCCATAATCCTTCTTTATAGTTAGATGGAGATTAGAGGATGTAGAAACATCACATGACAGGCGCCCCTTACGCCGTCGACCCCTCCGGCAAACTTTTTATTTTATATCGTTGATTTTTAGTTTTATTTTTTCCATGGGCTATTCTACTGTGATTAGTTTTGTGATTCCCTCGTCAGTCATGAACTAAATTTCCTTTGGCTGGGTGAGGATGAATTATTGAGTGTAGAATGAACCCAGTTTGCTAGTTTGTTAATTAAATAAATTCAGTTTGTTTATAAGTATTTTAATCTCTTGTCGACTAGCGGAAGCTAAGGGCTAGATCAATGGTCTCGGCTTACTGGAAGGGAGTCAGGGTTAGACATCTGATATGCAGTGTTTCCTGGGCAGGCTAGTGTAAGGCTTGACCTATCACTGTAGGCCACAAGAATGGGTCTACTGCTCATAACCATACACCTTGATTTGGAATGATAATCTGAACTAGAAAATCGCCATAGGAATATGGAGAAATATAGCTAGGATTGTACTTACAAGACGCGAAAGCTTCTGTATAGCATAGTGGTGGGTTAACTAGATAACATTGTGAAGGCGGCTATGTTGTAGCATTGCAGAAGTTGTGCAACATAATTGCTATAGTAATGCGCTAAGACAAATTGGGGGAGTAATATACTTAGGATGAAGTCTGAGCTCAACCTATCTTTAAACTGATATCTTCTTGCGACTACGATCTTTTGTTTATTTCTTCATTTGTTAGCTATAGTCAAAACACCAAAACCAACTATAATTTTGTTATCTTTTTACACACAACTGTCTTTGAAACTAGTACCATCATTGGTATCTCGATCTCTATGGGACGATACTCTACTTACTCTTTATTACTTGTTTGATTGGTTCACTTGCCATCAAGGAAATTGACCAACAAGTTCTTGGCGCCACTGCCAGACTATAGATACCTTTTATGATTATAAGTTTGTTGTTAAATAGTTGTGTTTTATACAATAAGCTCACTGCTTTTCTGCTTTTGATTTTCAGGTACATCCTTTAGACCAAGTGATAGGAGATGTAAATCAAGGAGTGGGAACCAGAAAAGGAACTTTGAATGAAGTCACCTTCTCTCCTTTCATTTCTCAAATTCAACCCTCTAAGATTGATGAAGCCCTTTCAGACAATGATTGGGTTATCGTAATGCAAGATGAATTGCATCAATTTGAAAGGAATAAAGTTTGGGACTTAGTACCTAGACCTAAAGACCATCCGGTCATTGGGACTAAATGGGTATTTAAGAACAAACATGATGAAACAACAATCATTGTCCATAATAAGGCAAGATTGGTTGCTAAAGGCTATAATCAAGAAGAAGGAATTGATTATGAAGAAATTTATGCTCCAGTGGCAAGATTGGAAGCCATAAAAGTTCTTCTCTTTTACTCGGGGACTAAAAGGGTCAAATGTGTTTTTCCAGGACCAAAAAGGGTATTTACTCAAAGTTCTTCTAGCCTTTTCTTGTATCAAGGGATTCAATCTCTATCAAATGGATGTCAAAAGTTCTTTTTTAAATGGTTTTATTCAGGAGGAAGTTTATGTTGAACAACTTCCTGGTTTTGAAAGTGATCATCATCCAGATCATGTTTATTGTCTCATGAAAACCCTTTATGGCCTTAAGCAAGCTTCTAGTGCTTGGCATGAGCGATTAAGAAAGTTCCTTCTTGATCAAGGCTTTATTAGAGGCAAAGCTAATACAACTCTCTTCATTAGTAAATACCCTTTTTGGTCACTGGAAAAACACATTTGACCCTTTTTCGTCCCTGAGTAAAAGAAATGTCATTTTGGTCCTTTTCAGGACTAAAAATGACCTTTTGGGAATTTCGAGGGATTAAAATGTGCAAAAAAATGATCAAAAGGACTAAAAGGGACCTTATTTTTCCATTTTAGGGACTAAAAGTGACTTATTTTGTTCAGGGACCAAAAGGGCATCCGTGTTTTTCCAGGGACCAAAAAGGGTATTTACTCTATCTTCATTAACAATAATAAGCTAAATGAAATCTTAATGAGTAAATACCCTTTTAGGTCCTTGGAAAAACACGCTCTACCCATTTTGGTCCCCGAGTAAAAAATGTCATTTCGGTCCTTTTTAGGGACTAAAATGATTTTTGGGAATTTGTGAGGGATTAAAATGCCCACAAAAATGACTAAAAGGACTAAAAGAGACATTTTTTTTACTGTTTAAGGACTAAAAATGACATTTTTTTTACTCAGGGACCAAAATGGGTAGCGCGTGTTATTTCAGGGACCAAAAAGGATATTTACTCTGAATAAATCTAGTAACTTTTGAGTTCTATATTAATGCATGAGTAAATACCCTTTTTGGTCCCTGGAAAACACATTTGACCCTTTTTGGTCCCCGAGTAAAAAAATGTCATTTTGGTCCTTTTAGGGACTAAAAGGACCTTTGGGAATTTTGAGGATTAAAATGTGCAAAAAAATGATCAAAAGGACTAAAAGGGACCTTATTTTTCCATTTTAGGGACTAAAAGTGACTTATTTTTTTCAGGGGCCAAAAGGGCATCCGTGTTTTTCCAGGGACCAAAAGGGTATTTACTCTATTATTTTTGGTGCTTCTAATGATTTTATTGCATTTTCATATTTTCTGGTTCATGAATTTCATTCTCTGTGTTATGTATGATCTTATTTTGCAATGAATGAGAATTATCAACTTGTGCTTAATTGTTTTCTCATTGAGTAAATACCCTTTTGGTCCCCGAAATAACACGCGCTACCCATTTTGGTCCCTGAGTAAAAAAATGTCATTTTTAGTCCTTAAACAGTAAAAAAGGTCCCTTTTAGTCCTTTTAGTCATTTTTTGTGAGCATTTTAATCCTCACAAAACCAAAATGGGTGACTTTTTTTTTACTCGTGGAGCGTGTTTTTCCAGGACCTAAAAGGGTATTTACTCTTTCTCATTTCTATGCTCTCTTGCATATTTCAATTTCTCTTTGATTTATAAGTGTTGTCATCATCAAAAAGGGGAAAAATATTAGTTTTCCATGTGTTTTGATGATAACTGACAATTGTAAATCCAATATATGGTTATTGATTCAAGCCAAAGTGTTTAACTTTTGAAAGATAACTTGGTTCAATAACAGTAAAACTCTTTGTGCTGATATGACTCGAGTCAGGGTCTTATAACTCGGGTCATACCTCTCTATGTCAAAAGCTAAAATGATCTTTGAACATAGTGACTCGAGTCAATGTAATATGACTCGAGTTACAGCTTTAGAAAATCAACTTGTGAAAAGCTTTTGACTCGAGTCAAGCTTGTGTGACTCGAGTCAGATGTCTCAGTCTTTTTGAAATATTTTTTTATTGTTCAAAGATGACTAGAGTCAGACACTTAATGACTCGAGTCATGGCCTGTACTTCAGTTTTTCTCAAACATCAAACCCGATAGCAACTTTTTGGAAACTGATATGACTCGAGTCAAGTTTGGTTTAACTCGAGTCAGCCACGATACAGAGAGCTCCAGAAGATTTATTGTTCTGGTATGACTCGAGTTAACATAGTATGACTCGAGTCAGCTTATTTGAAAAACTCTTTCTCTGGTTTGAAAATAGATCAGTGACTCGAGTCAGATATACATGACTTGAGTCAACAATAAATGACTCGAGTCAGCTTTATCAGTTTTGAAATCTTCTTTCTCGTAATCTGTCAATCATTGATTATATTTTGGGTACTTCATATTATTGATCCTTACTATTCCTAACAAAGTTTAATCAGTTTCCTAATGAGTTTCAGATGATTTTAACTTGGTTTAAACACCAATCTACTCTAAAGCAAATATGTGTCAGAACGCATTAAATGCTTAGCAGAGATAAAGCACGAAAACAAAAATTGATCTTTTGAGCAACCATAAAGTATTCCGGCCATTTCCATTCAATATTCCAACTGAGTCTTAACAGACAAATCGAATGAAGAATGTCAACGAAGAATAATGGCTAACATCGGAAGAATACGAAGAAACGAAGTAACGTTCAACTTCAACAGATATAATCATTACACTCAACGACTCATTAATCTCTCTTCACGGTCATCAATGCCATCAACTATAAAAGTCAGAAGCATTCAATTCTTCACCTACCGAAATTCTACGCATGCAATTAGAAACTTAAGCATTTATTGTTTCTACTCATACAATCAATATCTTCGGATATTTAAATCTTCAGTGTTTATACATCTTCTCTCTTAGAGAATTTATTATTGATTATCAATCTTTGTAAGAATCTCAAAGTATTGGGACTTTGGGATTGTGACATTTGATTACAGCTTGTAAGGGGGAGTAAGTTCTAGTGAGAGAGTTACTCTGAAAGTTACAAAATGTGTAACCATTTGAGTTAGTGAAATCCCGGAGAGTCTGAGGACTAGACGTAGGTCGAGGATTTAGACCGAACTAGTATAAATCGCTTGTGTTCAATCTTCCCCTATTCTTCTCTATTATACTCTGTTTTAGCTAGCCAGTTTCAGAGTATTTTCGAAGAAAATTTTATATCCCCAATTCACCCCCTCTTGGTGATATTACATCTTTCAGAATTCGACCAAACAATTTGGAGGACTCCCTTCTGAGGACTCTCATCTGCATCTCAAGTCCTTCATCGTCTGCGACTCATTTGTCATTCCAGGAGTCACACTCGACGCCTATCGAATTAAATTATTCCCATTCTCTCTTTGATACAAGGTTCGGACATGGCTGAACAACCTACCTGTAAATTCTATCACCTCTTGGAATGACCTGGGGAGTAAATTCTTGATCAAATTCTTCCCACCAACAAAAAATATCCAATTAAGAGAGGATATCACAAGTTTCCGAAAGAGATCTGGTAAGTCAACATATGAAGCATGAGATCGATTTAAGGATATTCTCAAGAAGTGCCCACAACATGGATTGAGTGAGTAGATTCAGCTGGAAACTTTCTACAAGGGACTAGATGGACAAACATGTTCAATCGTGGATGCTTCTGCAGGCGGCTCCTTTCTAATGAAGTCCTATGATGAAGCTCATGAACTGCTAGAACGAATGGCAATGAACAGCCACCACTGGCCAGCTGACAGGGCAACTCCCTCCAAAACTATTGCTGGAATACATGAACTAGACGCTATGAATGCCCTTACAGCCCAAGTGTCATCCCTCACCAACATGATTAAAGGGTTGACCCTTCCTGCTAACAGCTCAATAACGCAACCAACCCAAGTAGCTTGCATGTATTGTGGCGGAGAGCATACTTACTCTCAGTGCTCTACCAACCCTGAATCAGTCAACTATGTTAACAATTTTAACAGGGGAAGTAACACCAACAACCCTTATTCAAAATACATATAACCCAGGATGGAGACAACACCCTAACTTCTCAATGAGTTCTCAAGGTCAACAATTAGAAGGACTATCAACCGGCCCATCATACTCAAATAGACCATCAAACCCACTAGGGTTTACCCAACAAGCAAGGCAACAGGGCAGCGATGCCGACCCTCAGACCTCTATGACTAATCTTCTGAAGGAATACATGGCAAAGAACGATGCAATCATCTAAAACCAGCAGGTGACCCTTCGGAACCTCAAGATCCAATTCGGACAACTCACAACTGCTCTTAACAGACCCTCCAGCTCTCTCCGAGCGACACTGAAGTCCCCAGGAGCCACGGAAAGGAACAAGTCAAGGTCATAGAACTCAAAAGAGGCAAGAATGAGGTACCCATGAAGGTAACCAAAAGGCCAATCGAAGAAATTTATCCTAAATTTGGTCAAATAAAGAGAGGCAAGGAAACTACAAACTAATTCATTGAAGAAGAACAGCAGCCTCCAATGCCACAACAACTTGACGAGGCTATCAAAGCTACAGCAGCTCCATCATTTGTCACGATAGATGACCATGTATTGGAACCAAAAAGGAATGCTATAGCATCTTCATCACAGCAATTCATCAACGCAGGACCATCTCGGGTAATAAAGCAACCCCCTCCTTCCCACAAAGACTGCAGAAGCAGGGCCAAGAAAAGCAGTTTTGGTAATTCCTCAACATGCTCAAACAGCTGCACATTAACATCCCTCTAGTAGAACATTAGAACAGATACCCAGCTATGTTAAATTCATGAAGGACATCCTATCCAAGAAAAGAAGGCTCGGAGAGTTTGAAACTGTAGCACTGACCTAGGAATGCAGCGACTTACTGTTGAATCAGCTACCCCCAAAATTGAAAGACCCTGGCAGCTTCACAATCCCCGTGCCATTAGACCCCAGTACACAGGGAAAGCATTATGTGACCTCAGAGCCAGCATCAACCTAATTCCAACATCTGTATTCAAAAAGCTGGCAGTTGGAGAAGCAAGACCCACCACAGTCACGTTACAATTGGCATACCACTCTATTGTCTAACTGGAAGGAAAAATTGAAGATGTCCTGGTAAAGGTGGATAAATTCATCTTCCCTATGGATTTTATCATTCTTGATTTCGAAGCAGACAGAGAAGTCCCGATTATTTTGGGAAGACCATTTATGGCAACCAGAAGAACGTTGATTGATGTTGAAAAGGGAGAGCTCACTATGTGAGTAAATGATGAACATGTGACTTTCTCAATTATGAGAACAATGTCGTATGCAGACTCATCAGATGAATGTTCATTGCTACAGGATGACGAAGATGGAACCACAGGGATAACTAGTACCGGGATAACTAGCACCCTTTCTTCCCCTTTGAACTAAATGTCGCAGCAAAGCCAGGCTGACAACTATAATCCAAGAGCTATTGGGAGGCAGCCCAGCTTTTTGTTTTCACAAATTGCAGTTATATAGGGAGACGAATTCAACATGGACATTGCTATAGCATTATGTTAGATCAAATGAATATTTTGGGGTACAGCAAGGCAGCGAATTGGTAACGGTCCACCAAAAAAAGGGAATAAATTCACGCGACCCAGGTATGTCCTTGTCTATGAGTGCCATGGTTATGTGAAATTTTGTTAGCGGCCCAACACACCTTGAGTCGTGCCAGCTCACCTCACGAACGTGACATTGGTTCACCTTCCACCCCTCCAAACCAACACCCCCAGTTACCACCTTTTCATCTTCTATACACATACCTGAAAACTTCGTCCCTTGTTCCGCACGCTCTCTCTCCTCCCAATCCTACCGTCTACCTTCCCCACCCAAAAGAAAAAATCCCAAACATGCCGAGAGTTAAGCAAGGTCGCGTTTTGTGTTCTGACTTTTCCTCGAGGCTGTTTCAAGAAATTAAGTGCAGGTTATTAGACGAACATTTAAACGACGGTTAGATTGCTGACAGTGAATTAGAAGATGAGGAGGATCAAAGATAATATTTGGAGAATCCCGCAGTACCAACAGAATCAATCAATTGAATTTGGAAAGTTGGAGCTGAAGGATTTAGAAAGGCCAAGCTCACTGAACGTACGCCGCAAGGAAACCTAGCTATAAAAGGAAAAGACGGCTAAACCTAAAGAAAGAATCGGAGTCGTGAAGGAATCAAGAGAATTCTTATTCGGCTGGACTCCGAAGAAGAGTAAGAGAACTACAAAGCACAAAAGCTCCAGAAGAAACCCATAATCCTTCTTTATAGTGAGACGGAGATTAGAGGACGTAGAAACGTCACATGACAGACGCCCCTTACGTCGTCGACCCCTCCGGTGAACTTTTTATTTTATATCGTTGATTTTTAGTTTTATTTTTTCCATGGGCTATTCTAATGTGATTAGTTTTGTGATTCCCTCGTCAGTCATGAACTAAATTTCCTTTGACTCGGTGAGGATGAATTATTGAGTGTAAAATGAACCCAGTTTGCTAGTTTGTTAATTAAATAAATCCAGTTTGTTTATAAGTATTTTAATCTCTTGTCGGTTAGCGGAAGCTAAGGGCTAGATGATAGAAGTATAACTAGGATTGTACTTACAAGACGCGGAAGCTTCTGTATAGCATAGTGGTGGGTTAACTAGATAACATTGTGAAGGCGACTATACTGTAGCATTGCGGAAGCTATGCAGCATAATTGCTATAGCAATGCGCTAAGGCAAACTTGGGGAGTAATATACTTAGGATGAAGTCTGAGCTCAGCCTTTCTTTAAACTAATATCTTCTTATGACTACGATCATTTGTTTATTTCTTCATTTGTTAGCTATAGTCAAAACACCAAAACCATTTATAATTTTCTTATCCTTTTACACACAATTGTCTTCAAAACTAGTATCATCATCAGTATCTCAATTTATGTGGGACGATACTCTACTTACTCTTTATTACTTGTTCGACTGGTTCACTTGCCATCAAGGAAATCGACCACCAATAACCAACACCGGGACTTTATGAACAAGTTTTCAATTCTAAAACAATTCTAATTTAATCATGTCTTTATTTGAAAACTTGTTAATAAATTTTATTCTAGAGATTTCACAGAACAAAAATTGCATTTGAAGATGAAGTTACAACATTTTGAGCATGACATTCCTAAACATCCAGATTTGATTAATTTATCAACTACATCTGAATTATGCCAAGGGCTAGCAAGAAATGAAAAGTCCATCATTTACCCTCTTATTAATAGAATGATTAGACTTGTACTCACTCTTTCAGTTTCTACAGTAGCTACTGAAAATTATTTCCCTGTTATGAAGATAATCAAGAATATACTTTAAAATAGAATGGAAGACCAATTTCTTGATGGTTCTTTGATTACAT
Organism: Acacia pycnantha; assembly: GCA_025563575.1. Lineage (NCBI taxonomy): Eukaryota > Viridiplantae > Streptophyta > Magnoliopsida > Fabales > Fabaceae > Acacia > Acacia pycnantha. The sequence continues at coordinate 533,133 of JAMWYP010000343.1, read as the reverse complement.
ACATTGAAAAAGAAATTGTTTTGAATTTTTGCACGGATTCAATTATAGATGAGTTTAACAATATGAAAAATGTAGAGTAAGAGTCAAGTGAGATGATCTTAATTTCTGTAATATATTTCTTCCTTCATCATGATATTCTCTTTGGATGTCAATGGAATTTGTGATAATTGGTCATGCAAAATTTTTCATATGAGAATGATACAATTTCATTCTCATAATGACAAGTTTTGTAAATCCAATCATCATGAATTTCATGGACAAAAAGAAACAGAGACACGCTCGTTTGGCTCAATAACCTACAAAATCCCTTCCATTCCAGTTCCATGAAACCCTAAACAAAAATTTACCTCTCTTTTTCACTCTCTGAACGTGAAGGTCAACAAATTATTGGAGAATGAAGAATCATCTGATGATGCACTAGATCCTTCATCTCCATAAATTTTTATTTTTTGTTTGTTTTCTTTCATTGTCTTTTTCTTTTTTAGTATTTTTTTTTCATAATAAGGTTGTTGATTATTAAACCAAACACCACAATTTTTTTTAAATGTCAAATACTTAACGATCATTAAATAAAATCCATTACTTATTAGAATACCATGTCAAATACCTAGCTATTATTAAAAAAAAAAAGTGTCAACATTTATAAAATATAATGATTTTTAACACTAAAGGATGAGATCAACTCAATAATCCATGAAGCCCTCTCTATTTAAATGTTTGGAAAATGAACTTCACTTATCCACTTCCATTTCAACATCTCATAGCCAACTACTAACTTTTGCTCTTCACCAAAATAATGGACAAATGCAAGAAAACTTCTGATCCATCATCTGGAAAAAAATGAAAGATGAACTCCCTCTACTAACAAGCAGTGAAGTATCCTCCACGTAGCCTATGAACTCCGTTATATGGTCTAGGTTTACCTGTGAGAGAAAGGACGCACAGACTAGTGCTTGAAGGAACTTACCTCTCTTGTTCGCTCCATGAACAAGAAGTGGACAAGTTATTAGAGAAGGAAGAATCTGATGATACATCATATTCTTAAAACATTTCCATGACTTCTTATTTTTAGTATGTTTTCCTACATTTTCTTTTTGTTTCTTTTATTTTGATTGTAAAATTGTGGTTGCATATCATGACACACTTCTAAACAATTTGCCTTCCAACATTATTTCAGTGGCAACAAAACATAATGTTAAAAATTTAATAATTATCACTAAACATTCTAAACTTTCACCTTTCCTTCACTGGTGATAGTTATTTATGTTTTTTCATTATTCAATGATCGGCATGAGAACCAAGTACTCTTTCATTACTCACCACTACTCGCGACTGCTCTTCTTCAACTTCCAACGTGTGCAATTAGTAGTTCAAACTCGTCACTTATAATCAACTTAAACTCCCTATTTCCATATGTTTTTCATACTATTTCCTTATCATCCTCCTTTGTTCTCTCAATCGCCTAGATGAAACGTCATGCTGAAGACTTGCTAGAAAATCCTCAGCGTCATCCTCCTCCTTTATAACCTCCATCTCCTTCTTTTCCTCATGCTCCTCATCTGCCTCTTTCTTCTCCTTTGATCCCTCAAGTGAAGGCAATAATTCCTCATGCAAAACACATTGACCATGTTGTAAGGAGGCTAGCCGGATATTTGTCAAGTGTGATCAGGAAGGCCAATGTCATTCTTGATGAGTATGAGATTGGCTACCATGATCCTGACATACTCTTAGATGATTCATGCCAACCCTTTGGTGACAAGTAGTGTAATGATATGTGGTATCACAACTTTAATTGGTTTCCTTCATGAAAGAAACCAAAGTTCCAAAATTAGCAGCAGACCTCAAATCATCTATTAGGAAACTAGTCACTAGAGGATATTATTTTTTTGGTTTTTGTTATTATAAAATATGAAAATGTAATTATCTGTGCATTAGTAGCCCAAAAAATGTTTAAAAAATATATAACATACCTCACAATTATTAACAAAGAACCATGACAAATGTAATCAAATAAATAACATTTCTTACCCAAAAAAAATGTTAACTAAACGTTTTTCAAAAATAACATACCTAACAGTTATCAGGAACAAGATGTGATGTAAAGTATTAGGCACGATAACCCATAAAACCCTACAAATCAATTTCTATTTAAACATCTGAAACAACATACATTTAACACTTTGTCTAGTCGAACAAAACCCACCAACATGAGAACCCTACTACTCATGTTGTCTTTTCTAGTCATCGGGAGTCATTTTCATTTGAACCACACAATTAGCATCCTTCGTCAAACTTTTGAACGACAGCCATGCTAGTGAATACAATACTTGTCTCAGTGACAACCACGCGAGTTTCTTTTGCTTGCCTTAACTTGCGTTTTTGTTCATAAGTCCTCGCTAGTATTCATTCCTTTAGTGATATGTTCTCCTTATTTGTAGGTATGTTTTCCCTTCTCTATTTTTCATTATCCATGTTGCATTCAGCATTATTCATTGTGTTGCCTAGCTAGGTTTTGACATTAGTCATGCTCATTTCTTTTTGGAAAACCCATTGCTCTGATAGAAGGTTCCTTTCTTGTTGAATGAGTTATGAGCCCATTTCTCTGATCAAAGGTATCCATATCTCTAGAAGTTACTCCCAAAAAGATCAATGGGGATGTGATGAATAAATTAGTTTAATTGTACTAAAAATCATACATGAACAAGCGAATACCAACTTTTGTGAAGTCACAACTCAATAAAGCATTCAATGTGACATTATAAATTTATGTTAGCATTTAAAAATGTTTTGTCAATATTAAAATTTTAATATTATCATTTTTTTTTATTTCAGGAAAAAATATTAGCATTTTTATTAATGACAGTTTGGTTTGAAGGACTAAGAAGATATTTTTTAAAAGTTTAGGGCCAATTTAAAACTTTATATAAAGTTAAAGGACCAATTCTGAATTATTGGAGTGATAGTACTTGGAAGAGTGTGATTTGAAAATGCATGGGAAAACACTTCTATCCAATCAATAAACGACACTTTTATTCCTACGGGGTAGAAATTCAGTTAGATTCATTGTTTTGATTGTTGAAAAGGCAGAAAAACTAAAGTTATATTCATGACAGAGTTTGGATTAAAAGGATATGACATTGAATTCTTTATTCAAGAGTTCCATTTTCCAAAACTATGGTTATTAATAATTGCATAAAATTAAATACTTCAAAAAAGTACTTATTTATAATTCTTTATATTTAAATACATAAATCAATGTTATCGCGAGATGTTTTGCAAGGAAAGTCACTATTACTTCTTTTTTCTTTTTCTTTTTTTGCCAGCAGAAACTGTTACTTCTAGAGTTCCATAAATCTTTTTCTATATTATAGAATAAGTTTATTCTGTTAGTTCTCAGGTTTATGTTTTGATGATGATAACAAAACTCGTAAATGCAAAAGTTCTTAATTCAGTAAAATAATGCGAAGAGTTGGATTGTTACTCGAGCAAACATAAACTTACCCAAGCATAAGCTTGCTTGAGCACACTTGTTACTTGAGTAAGTCTTAGCACAGAAGGAGCTTTACTCGAGCAAAGATCATCTCAATTAGTTTACCTGAGTTTCTTCAAGTTGTTACTCGAGCAAGTATGGAAGCCTTACCCGAGCATGATGCTCAAGTACAGGATTTATTTATTCAAGCAACACCGGTTTGTTTACATTCTCTTAACTCCTTTAGGTTTATTACTCGAGCATGCCAAGAGGTTTACTTGAGTGCGTTGTTCGAGCACAAGACATATGTTACTCAAGCAAGATCGTTCTAAATCAAGTTCTCTGAGTTCTTTCAATGGCTACTGGAGCAAGCTTAATTCATACTCGAGCATATATATTCTGCTTACTAATGCTTTGCTTTTTGCAGTTAAACCTTTACTCGAGTAGGTTACTCGGGCAAAGGTAATGGCTTACTCAAGCATATGCGTCCTAATGTATTATCCTTTGTTTTCATAGTGGTTGCTTGAGCACGTTGAAGCACTTACTCGAGCAAAGCTAAATGCTTACTCAAGTAAGGTTATTTGTTAAACTCTCTCTGTGAAAATATTTGTTAGTGAGTTTCAGATTGTAAATGAAGGGATTTCGTGCAAATCTTCAAAAAGCAATGAACGTGTCAAAGCATTAATTATGTTGCAGAAAACAGATCACTCACATGGAATGGAATTCAAAGCAGGTAAAATGATCGTAGCTTTAGACACCCATTCCGGCAAAAGTGACAACAAATCGTCCTTAGTCAAATACACAGACCAAAGGCATGTCTTCCAAAGACCGTCAATGATTATATGAAAACGACATTTCATCAAAGCTTTCAAACGATTTTGGTTTGTGTTTAACGGAAAGTTTATGTCTCTAATGGAAGGATTGAAGTCTCTTAACGAATAGCTTGAAGCTTCACCAATGGTCATTAATGGCGTTCAGCTATAAATATGAAGAGCATTCAATTCAGAGCTAACAACCCACGACAATATCAATTATTGCTCAAGTTGTTGATCATTAATACTTTATGATATCTTTTGATATTCAATTCTTCAATGATCATATATCTACTCTGTAAGAGAATTATCTTTATTCAATTGATTGTTGTAAAATCTCAAGGTAGTAGAACCTTAAATGTAGTAGTTGTCGAATTACATTTGTAAGGGAGAGTGAATCTGGTGAGATTACTCTAAGCTTATTGTAATCGTTGAAAGATAGTGAAAATCTCAGAGAAGCTCTGGGGACTGGACATAGGTCATGAGATTAAGATCGAACCAATATAACTCTTTGTGCACACTTCGGTGATATTCTTCTAACTCCTCCTTTGTGATTTAATTAATCGTTAAGATTGTTTTAAATTTTTATAACTCACCTAATTCACCCCCTCTGGGGTGTTTCATTGCAACTAACATATTCAAGTAATTTTTTGCCCAAAGAAATTCAAATATGTTTTAGGGAGAATTCGAATTAAATCTAGCTGAAATACCAAAATCTAGATTCATGCCTACACTTTTAATCAATCTTTAATCATGCATCTTGATTAAGGATTTTAAAAAAAAAAATATTATTAACATACTATAATGCCCCCCCTCTAATTCAAAAAAGAAAAGGAAAATGTAAATCAGGGTTTTTAAGATACAAAATCAAAACAGAGAAGAAATAGAGTGTTTTCAGCAGCCAAAGAAAATCAAGCTTATCCGTGTACATACGCCATACCAATAACTTCAAGAATTCTATATTCTAATGCTTATCTCTATCATATATCGTGGTGGAAATATAACATTTAATAATTCATAATTCCTTATTATAATAAAATCAATAAAATAATGAGAAAATTGGTTAAAAGCCCCAGATTAAAAAATTAATTGGACGTTGGTAGCTGAAATTTGTGGTTCTTTAGGAGAAGCGGGTGTGTAGAGAGAGAGAGAGAAATGAACTTGCACATCACAGAATTGGCACTCTAACTTTATGTTTACACCACAAATGGTTATTTACAATTCATGGAATGTCATTTGCAATTCTTGGAAGATGACTTGCCCTAGGGGCTAGGATGTTGATATGGATTGGGACTTGACCTAGGAGCGATTTCAAAGTCCACGTATTCGAGGATTAAACTTAATTTGCACACCATGAAAACTGAGTTGCAATTCTTGGAAGCTTAGTTACAATTCGTGGAAGGTCATTTGCAACTTGTGGAAGGACATTTGCATTTGAACTCTAACTTATTTTACAAATCACGAAATCTCATTTGCAATTCATGGAAGGCCACTTCCATTTGCACGAGGGAATGTCACTTGCATTTTTAATTTAATTTGCACACCATGTAAACTCAATTGCAATTCCTGGAAACTTAGTTGTAATTTGTGGAAGGTCACTTGCAATTCGTGGAAGGTCAATTGCAATTTGTGGTTCACCTTCTATTCTATCGATTTGCATGTCATAGTTCACTTTCATCTCCTTCTTTGTCTCCCTCCATCATGACCAAATTTGTCATGGCTTGCTACTACACAAGATCAATTATTTTTCTTTTTGAAATTTGATTTTTGTTTTCAACCAAGAAGGCGGAGGAGGGAGGGAGTGGGAGTGGCGGCAAAGATTGAAGAAATAGGGCGATTGAAGAAGGTAGGTGGGGTGACAACAGACGAGGTTGTCGTCATTGGTTGCTGGAGTCACCATTGTTCATTACTAGATTTGCTTGAGGGGAATATGGATTTTATGAAGGTTGAAGTTGGAAAGATGAAGGAGGCGATGAGGGAGTGGATGGCAGTGAGATAATTGATGAGTGAAAAAAGTGACAGGGAATATCCTAATTTCATCAAGGGTAGAGTAGTCATTTCATATGTTTATTTATTGAGTAAATACCCTTTACTTTATTCTATGTCTACACATTTTGGTTAAATTTAAAAAATGTCATTCTTAGTCCTTTTCCATAAAATAATGTCCCTTTTAGTCATTTTTGTGGACATTTTAATCCCTGTAATTTATAAAAAGTATTTTAGTGATGGTAAAGTGCCGAAATGACAATTTTTACTTAGGGACCAAAATGGTTAGAGCGTGTTTTTCCAGGGGACCAAAAAGGGTATTTACTCTTATTTATTTCCCCCAAAGAACGTCAAGACTTTACTTTATTCTATGTCACACATTCATATTTAAATTTTCAAATGGGGATTCTTCCCCAATTTTCCATAAAATAATTTGTTATATTCTTAGTTTAAGTGTTTTTGTAATTTATAAAAAGTAGTATAGTGATGGTAAAGTGCTGTGAACAATAATTTTGATACGTAGTAGAGAAACTTGGTTAAATTCATTGTTAGGATTTTTTTTTTTTTTTGACTTGCATTGTTAGGATTTTATGATAACTAACTTATATATTTAAGACCGCGTCTAAATTAAAAGGAGAGTAAATATCTTTTTTGGTCCCTGACAAAAAATACGGACCCCATTTTGGTCCCTGAAAAAAAAAGGTCCTTTTTAGTCCATAAAAAGGACGAATAAGGGTCGATTGATGGACATTTTGATCCTTCACAAATTTTCAAAAGGTCATTTTTAGTCCCACAAAAAAGACGAATAAGGGTCGATTTTTTTGTCAGGGACCAAAAATGGTATTTACTCTTAAAAGGATATCACTTCGATTACATTTTTCAAGACGTAGATTTGACGATTAGATTGTCTGAATCAACTAATGAAAGAGAGTTTTTTAAAACACCGGAAAAAACTCTCTCTTTTGTCTGTTCTTTATTTTCATAACAAATATCTCATGAATGATTTTCAGAATAACAATTTTTAGATTCAAGAAATTCAGGTTTTTTGGGCAGAAATCCTATGACCCTGTTTGGTAGGAAGTAGGGAGTAGCGAGGGATTGGGATTGGGATTCAGTTCGGGATTGAGCTAAATTATATTGTTTGCTATGAGAAATTGAGGATAACCTGCGGAGATTGGGAATATCACGAAAGTGAGATTGCTGCAAACTCACTTCTCCCTTTAGCATTGGTGAAATAATGATTAATAATGAAAATTTTTGGGACAAATTTCTCCTTGTTTATAATTATTTTTAGACTGAAGTACCCTCATCCTATTTCTCACATTGTCGCTTGATCTCTCACTTCTTCATATGGTCGTCTTCTCCCCCAATCCATGTCATCTCTAGCTGCCTTCTCCATCTTTAGTCATCTTCTCTTTCCTCTCTGATCTCATAAGTATCGTCGTCTCACCTTCACCCCAACTTAACCTTCATTACTTTTTGCACGGTGTGTCTCATGAGTGTTATCACTCTCTGTTATTTTAATATATTTTTAGAAGGATTAAGGTGTAAATTTAGTAATGAACTATTTCTTTATGGGCACCCAACACAATTATTTTTCATAATAGCATTTATAAGACAAATATGAGCATTTATATTAATGCCCTTACTTTATGTTTTTTCATAAGAGTATTTACAAGACAAATATGAATATTTACAAGGCAAATAAAGAGATTTACAGAGACAAATAAAAGGATTTAAAAGAATTTAAAAAAATTTGGTCATTCACATATTTATCTTGAAAAGACTCATATTTGTCTTTCCACTAACAAAATTCTTTTTTTAATTTGAACCAATGGGGTGCATTAAAAAAAATTAACTCACTATATTCTTTTAAATATCTTTATTTGTCTTGTAAATTCTTTTATGAAAAAATAAAGTAAAGGTATTAATATAAATGCTCTTATGTAAATGCCTAGATTTGTATTGTAAATGCTCTTATAAAAAATAATTGTATTGAGTGCCTATAGGAAAATAGTTCATTACTAAATCTGCATCTTAACCCATTTAAAATTATATTAAAATAATAAATAGTCAAAAGACTAGTGGGACCCATAGGAAAAAAGTAATGAAAGTTAAGCCTTCTTAACAGTGTTGCTATATCTACTCCGATATAAATTGTTTATATTTATTTTTACATCCAAAAATAGTTATTTGTGTTTTTTTTTTTTTTTAAAGCTGGTTACTAAATTTGCAGATTCACCTAATTTATCAAACAAGGTCAAACCTCCAAACGGCCTAAAAATAAAAAGCCCAGCCTATTTAAGTAAAAATGTTTTTAAATAGGCCTGAAGCCTATCCTATTTATTAAACAAATTCACCTTTCCAGGCCCAAACCAAGCGAGGCTAGAGGGCCCTAATAGGCATGGTAGTTTTGGAATGCGTATGTATAGATTAAATTTATTAAAAAATACTTCGGTTAAGTATGTCCAGGTATTCAATAAGCTTCTGTCACATGTATTAATTTTTCCTCGAGTAAATACCCTTTTTGGTCCCTGGAAAAAAGTACGGACCCCTTTTTGATCCCTAACTAAAAATAACTCGTCCCGTCATCCTTGGGAAATCAAAAAACATCACACGTTAGTCCTTCCGTCAGTTAGGTCCTAACGGCGTCACTAACGTTGCTGATGTGTAACGTGAGTTGGTCCAGTCACATGCCACGTAGGAAAGCCAAAACGACGTCGTTTATAATTTCATGAGTAAATACCCTTTTTGGTCATTGGAAAAAAGTACGGACCCCTTTTTTTATCCCTAACTAAAAATAACTCATCCTGTCATCCCTGAGAAATCAAAAAACATCTCACATTAGTCCTTCTGTCAGTTAGCTCCTAACGGCGTCACTAACGTTGCTGATGTGTAATTGTAATACCTTAAAAACATGTATCATAAATTGGTGAAATAATACCTATTAAAAATAGGTGAACATGTGGTCTCAAAGAATATGTTAAATTTATCTTATTTTCTAAAGGAAAATTTCTTGGAACTTAGAGAATTTAAGTGCCAAATGACGAAAATGCCCTTATAGGACATAAGTGACTTAGAAGAATTGTGAAAAATCCTAAAAGGCAGTAAAATAATTATTAAAATTAAGAGAATATATTGTCTCTAATTTTAGTAATTTAATAAATTATCACCTTGAGAAAATTATAAGAAGGGGATCAAAAAGTATTATAATGACCATAATGCCCCCGTAAATTCTAAACTAATACAAGAGTCATGAAATTCTAATGTTAATACAAAAGATTGAAGATAAGGAGTTATCCTAATTAAGAAAATTATCCACAACTGTTAAGAAAGCAATTAAGTAATTATTGGGTAATTATTTAAGCTTAAACAAAGGAAATTCAAAGATAATTATGTAAAGCTCCAAAATTGGTGGTAAATGGCTAAGAATTAGCATAAATGTATTTTCTAATTAATTGGAAATTTTCAAGAAAAATAAATGAGATTAGGTATTTTTAAGCCTAAATACAAGTTTGGACCAATAGGAAAATTATGTAAGAAATTATATAAAATAATTATTAAATAATTATTTTATATTAAATAAAATATAAAACAAACAAAAAAGGATCAGATGTTGACCGAATTTTGGAGAAAATATGGATAGGAATAAAGATAAAATATCATGATATTTGTTTACAAGTTGTAATATTTTATTATATAATTAAATTAAAGTGAATAGTAAAAATATAAATAGGAAACGGATCTTATCTAGAGAACCAGGAATAGGATTTCTAAAGTCAAGGTATAATATTGATCAGTGGATTTTTACCTTCAAGTGACCTTTTCCGGAAGTTAATTCCGAAGCCGGTAGAGTTTTTTCCTAATAAGACGAAATAGGGAAAATCTGATAAATAGGCAGATAGTCCTAAAATTAGGATTTGAAAAAAATAAATTATAACTCAACATTTGGAGATGAGTTTATAATTATCTGGATATATTTGGAATCAGTGAATTTTTGTCCATTCTAGAATACACAACTTGTCATACAAGTTGGTGACTCATTAGGGAGCTGGCCGAAAATGTGCATTCCATGGTCAAGAATCATCCACCATTAAACCCTAATTTGCATGGTTAAAAATAAGGGAAAAATTACAAAGTTGGAAGGAGAAAATTACACAATTTGGCACTTTTTTTTTCCTATAAATAGGCAAGCAATGCTCTTCACAATTCACACCACTTCTTGAGAGCTCTAGCCGAAATCTAGAGAGAATTTTTAGAGAGAGAAGCTCTGGGAAAATTTGCAGCGAAGCTCTGGGTAAGTTTTTCGATACCGAGCTTTAAGCTTTTGGTAGTTTTAGTAGGATTGTTAGATAGATCTAGCAAGTAGGAGATGAAATTCCTATTCTTGTTTTTAGGCCTCATTGCGTCGAAAGATGTTTGACGAGGTAAAAACATAGTAGGGACTGAGTTTCTGAAAGTTGGGAGTTAAAGTAACGAAGTGCTGGCGAAATTCCGCCGATTAGCTGTTTTCCGTAAAAAGTACGATTTTCCGCCAGAAGTACCTACGCTCGTCAACGAAGGTACGTTCGCGTACAGTAACACTAACGCTGATGTTTATGGTATGCATATAGGTGGTATGTGTATTATATGTGATAGATGATGACTTTATGTCTGTTGTGTGTTTATGTACTATTAGGGTACGTACGTTCGCGTACTGTAACACTGACTCTGATGTTTATAGTATGCAAATATGTGATGATATGATGTGTGGATAGTTTGGTGTCGAAGGAAAGGCTAGTCTACGTAGGTGTGCCAACCAGTCATCGTTAACCTCGGTGAGGCCCCTATGGTAGACACTTACCTGGCTATTCTATTCGGTGCTATATGCACCGTGCCTATGGAATTGTACTTAGGTTTACCATATGTGATAGATACAACCCCGGATAGAGGCTCTGTTTTGGGTCACCGACTCGGATGGAGGCTCTGTCTAGGGTCACCGACTCGGATAGGGATTCTATTAGGGTCACCGATTATACATTCACGGATAGAGATTCTATTTAGGGTTACCGAGATACATTCACGGATAGAGACTCTATTTAGGGTCACCGATTATACATTCACGGATAGAGACTCTGTTAAGGGTTACCGATTATACCTATTGCTCTATGTTTATGTGTTGTCATTATTGTTCATGAATATCTGTCATCCGTATCTTTGTTGTATTTGAGCATGAGGTTAACCGTTACACGAGATCCAATGCGCTAAATTGGATCTCGGCTATAGCTCAGTCCGGAGGACCGAGGGCCGAGGAGAGAAGCAAGCAGGCCACGTAGAAGATCCGGTTGAAGATTTCTTGATTGAAGATTTCTTTCTGTTGTATTATACTTTTGAACAACACGGTTTTTGTACCGCTTTTGTATCCAGCCAGACTTAGGCATTTTATATATATACATATCAGTTACTCAATCGCTCCGGTGCTCTACTCTGATGAAAAAAAAAATTATACTGCTTTTGAAAAGTTGGGATGTTACAGTAATGATGTCTATGGTCGTCAAATATAACTTCGTCTTTAACTTCGTATACGTTATCGTCAACTCCATCGATTCTATGGTCGTCAAATGATGTCTATCTTCAGTTCCTTCGATGCTCTTTGCGCCGAGTTTTCCTACAGTCAGAGATCGCGCTTGTCTATTGATGCCCCAAATCTCAAGCCCAAGCCCGAGCAGAAGCCTTCTTCCCCCGAGAAGAAACCGGCATCTCCAGATAACTCCAAGGCGCCGCCGCCATCAATGCAACCCGATGGAGCCAAGCAACAACGGCAGCGCTTCTCGCCTAGGTTTGCGCCGGAGTTAGACTGTGTTCACTGTTTTGAATCTTTATAGGGATGACGGGATGAGTTATTTTTAGTTAGGGATCAAAAAGGGGTCCGTACTTTTTTCCAGGGACCAAAAAGGGTATTTATATAAACGACGTCGTTTTGGCCTTCCTATGTGGCATGTGACTGGACCAACTCACGTTACACATCAGCAACGTTAGTGACGCCGTTAGGGGCTAACTGACGGAAGGACTAACGTGAGATGTTTTTTGATTTCCCAAGGATGACGAGACGAGTTATTTTTAGTTATGGATCAAAAAGGGGTCCGTACTTTTGTCCAGTGACCAAAAAGAGTATTTACTCTTTTCCCTCATCAGCACTTAACCCTAAATCCACTGTCAAGCCACAGTTAATTGTGGAATTTTTAAAAATAAAAATAAAAGAAAGGACTCTGGTGGCGGCGATGGCCAAAGTGAAGCAGGTAGAATGACTTACAAAGAAAACCGAAAGCCAAAAGGTAGGTTGCTTTTTGCATTTTCAATAAATTATCCATGGGGTCATTCGCTTGTACTGGGTTGCCATAGACTTTCCAGACTTAGAACTTCACGACCCATGAGATTCTTTCTCCTGCAATCTCAATTGCTTTTACCAACCCGGAAAATACTGGACGAGAAGCTATCTTCCATGGTAGGTGCAAAAAAAAGGAGGAGCATCTACACGAAATGACCATGGAGATTTGGAGAAAGGAGAAGAAGATGTATAGATATGCTGCCATTCCATGATACGGGTCTTTTATTTTTCTTTCAAAAACTCTTTTTTCTAAAACTAACGGTGGCTTACCGGAGATTTAGGGCCCGTTTGGTTCAGGGAACATTTAAGGAGGGAAAGGAACTTAAAGAAGGGAAAGGAACTTAAAGGAAGGGAAGGGAAGATTGAGAGGGAACTTTAAAAAGTTGAGCTGTTTGGTAGACATGGGAATTTAAGTAAGTTGAGGGAAGATAAACTGTTTGGTAAGAAGAATTGGGTGTTGGTTAAGTGGGGAGGTTAGGTAAAATCCCCTTAGTGCCCCCAGGAAAAAAAAACCCAAGAACGTTTTTTTTTTCTTCGTCTGCCCCAATTCTACCGAAACAGAGCGGTCGAAACGCATCGACGGGGAAGTTGGTGGAGAGCTCATCATCAAATTTTAAACCGCGAGGATCATAGAACCCGGGAGCGAAGAACGCCGGAGTGAGAAATGGAAGGAAAAGAGGGGGACAACACGATATGAACCAATCTTGTTTCGACATGAATTTCGGAAGAGGAATAACGAAGGAAATGTTTCAACATAGAACCCAGTCTTGGTTTGAGATAGGGTAAAACGAAAATTCAAATTTGTTTGTGGTAGACCACGAAATTGTGAAGTCCATGAAATGAAATGATGAAGTTGGTAAGGCAAACGAGTTGCGTAAAGCGATTGGAATGTGTGATGTAACAATTAATTAGAACATAGGAGCTTCAAGACAAGAATAACCAAACTGACCTCTTTGAAAGTGGCTACAGAATCTGATAAAGTTGAGGTAAATGCAGAAACTATCGAGTTTGGGAAAAAAACAATATCTTTGGAGAAGTTGACAAGTCCATGATTATAGTTGATAAGTGAGCAACTTAATAAACAACGAGGTATAAAAATGCATATCACAGTCTATGGTTGGACAAAAGTGATTGCAAGTGCAGCAATGTCATGCACGAAATCACTGCTTATCTTGGAAGCAATATCACGAACTTGCATTCAATTGAAGGTGGGTGGAAGGAATTAAAATAAAACCAGTTTGGCTTTTTCAAATCTTTGTATAAAAATGGACAAAAACTTACCTTCAAGAAACATAATGCACCCCACAAATGACCAAATGTGATGCTAAAAAATGGCTTAGTTATACTTGAAGCAATATCAGCATAAGATGCATTCTATCAGCATATCCACAAATGCTGCATATCAACAATATCAGCATAATATCAGCAATATCAGCATATCACGTGGTGGTCAAATGCTGCATCAAAATGATGGAAAAACATATGACTGATTGAAGGACCTTACTGCATTCCAAGAAATTGGTGCATAATATCCACAAATGGTGAAAATATTGCTGCAATGACCAAAGTTTAGGAAAAAAAAAAACCGTTGCCATGTATGTCGCAAGGTACAGTTGCTGCAATAGACCAACAATTACAAGACCACTTCCATCTAGTGTAGGCAGCAATGAAAACAAGTCAGGTAAATTATATTCAAAACCATGAAGGTTGATGTAATATAACACATTAAGTTCCACATTAACACTGAAGTTCGAACCTAACACTGAAGTTCGAACTTACTGACATAATATCAACCAGTACAGTAAAGCAAAATGATTATCCTGAATCATGTCAAAAAAACATATAAAAAGGTAACCAGGACTAATGACTTATCATGTGAGCCAAGACACATCTTGAATCATCTCAAAAAAGATTAAAACATAAAATACAAACTAATATCTATTTCTTATTCCTTGTCTTCGCTGGCGACTTCCTAATCTTGGTTCGTCTTAGAGGTGAAGTGCGTGAACCAGGGAGGTTAACTGGGATGTACATGGGGGTTGCAGGCCTAGTGGATGGAGCAGGAATAGGCTCTTCAGCTGAGAAGATGTGGGGCAAATTCTGAGCTGCCAGGGTGCTTCTGAAACTTGTACTGGGTATGAATCTCAAGGGAACAGCATCTAGTATGTTCCTAGATGGGGCAGGAGGGGATTGATAGGTTCAGGGAGAGTCACAAGGGAGAGTGGGGTTCTTGGTTCCAATTCCTCATTTGTTGGAGCTTCATTCGCATTGTACTCACCACCATGATCTTCTTCAAATTGCTTTTCATTGTGGGACCTTCGTTCACATTGTCATGACCTCCATCTTTGTTGCTCACTGGTTTTGTCATCAGTGGTCTGACTTGTGGTCCCCTTGACACCACCACCACCACCCTGTTCATCCATTCCTTCGTCCTCTGTGTCACCTTCTGTCCCCTTGTTACCACCATGAAAGGCCTCATCTTGTTCTTGTTCATTTGTGTGACCTTGACTCCCACTACCACCAAAGATGAACCTCCTCCTCCTCTTCATTTTCATTTCGTCACCTTGACTCCCACTAGTACTACCATGAACCTCCTCCTCCTCTTCTTTTTCATTTGTGTCGGCTTCACTCCCACTGGCACCACAGACGCCTCCTCCTCCTCTTCTTTTCCATGTGTGTGGCCATCACTCCTAGAGGCACTACCAGAAACATCGCCATCATCCTCTTCTCCATCTGTCTTCCCCTCACTCCCAATAATTTCAGCAGACACCTCTACCTCCCCTGATTTTTTAGGTGTGTCCCGCTCACTCCGTGGCACTACCGAACTGTCTTCCTCCTCTTGTTGCATCGTGTCCCCCTCACTCCCATTGGCATCACCATCAAAATCCTCTTCCTCCTCTTGCTTCTCTTCGTTGCATGCAAGTATCCAACCATAATCAATATGCATGCGGTCAAAATGCATATAACTTGCAAATTCTAAATATAAATCAACCAACACAAATTGCAAACCACATTCAGTTGAAAACTAACCTGGAAAAATTACATACCAATAACTACAGTTTGACAACCAACACAAGTAGTTGTAACTTGTATGAATAAAACAGACCACATTCAAAATATTTATGCTAAACATGTCATATAATTTTAATTACGTGAAACTGATATCCTGCATAATTAAATGAGAGGAAAATAATCAGTGCAAACCATCATTATGACTCAATCGCGCCCGATTCATCCTCACCGTGGGCTGATTTGTCATCCGAATTGTCTTCTTCCACATGCTCGGATGAACCGGTGTCTTCATGTGTATCAACATGCTTTGTTGACGGACCAGCATCATCACCTTGAGTTGCCTTGAACGATGCAAATTGTCTATACTCTGCCCTGTATTGGTGGATTAAATCTGCAAGGCCCTTAACATGGTCCTCAATGAATGATCGCAACTCGGCTTTCATAACACCAAGTTTCTCATCCAAAACTTGGCCAAAAGTTCTCCCAACTCCGCAGCTCCATCTTCACCCACATGTGAAGGTCCACTTTTGCGAAGGAGTTGGAGGTCTCTCGCCTTGCACTTAACACCCTTTACCCCTTCACTCCCAGACTTCCTTGGACGGTCAATGGCATCAAGAGGAATTTGCATTCGGTGCAAGGCCTGATCATCAAATTCTAGACTCCACATTGGAGGCTCACCATTTTGCAGATACCAAACTTTATGCTTATCCAGAATCAGGGACACAAGTGATGGATAAGGTAGGTCGATTTTTTTTCGTCATTGCAGATGCTTTGAGCATTATGTCGACTATCCTCTTCCCCATATTAAAAGGCTTCCTCCGAATCATACAAGTCAGGATTTGTTTGTCATCACCGCTCAAGGTTGTGTAATGCTTGCCCTTGTTGACAAAATTCCTACTGTATAAGTAGTGTAGGACCCTATATTTATAAGGCAACTGTTTCGGTCTACATAAAGCACTATCATCCTCAGTTCTACCACCCTCTAGAAGGATGTTGTCCATTTCATCTCCACTAAATGAAGTATCCTTTGGTGGGAGTCTTCACATTTAACCACCGTAACACGTTTTTCTCATTTACTTCTATCCTCTCGCCCCTAACACATGAAGAAACTACGCCCCCTCTAGACATTTTAAGGTTGCTGTAAAAAACCTTAACAACAGATTCACAGTAAGGCAACGACAACTCTAGCAATCCCCTGAAAGGTCTAAGGATTTCTGATATCCCAAATGGGAAATCTTCCTCAAATGTATCCATTCTTATTGTACTCATTTTACATAGGCTACGACCAACTAACCTCACATCATAATCCTCAAGTGTAGACTGGTTGAAGTCTGCTTTTGCTTCAGGCACCATATTTGGCCGGCGGTGCACTTTCTTGACTTCTTATATAACTTCGCCCTCCTCTTATCTTCTCTGACAATGTCATCTTCTTCCTCGTTTCCCTCTGATGATCCATGGTCTGAATCACTTGGCTTCCAACCCCTGTCGTTGCCTCCAGAACTATCACTGACAACAACCTTTGCTTTCCCCTGTTTCTTCGCCTCTAGCTTTTGGCGTTTTTGTGTACCAGAGGATTCCGATGATGAATCACCGTCGACCTCCATGTGGCCCTTTCTCTTCTTCGACGCTGTGGCGGTCACATTCTTCCTCTCTGCACGTTTTCTCTTCTTCGCCTCCTTCGCCTCATTCTGACGTTTCCACTTCGCTGCTCCTTCGTACTCATCGTAGTCTTCTTTCGTCTGTACTTGACCCCCTCCCGAGAACACCTTCGATTGTACCCATATGCTCCTGTAGTTCCTCACATCCTCCATTGTGATTCCCAGTTCCTTCAACCGATCAGGCGTCATTTTCACCCTCGCCATTTTCTTCCAGATAACAGGTAGAGAGTGTAAAATTCCTAGGGTTTGTGCGGTTGTGTGAGTTGTTCGCCTGGTGGGAAAATAGTTGAAGTGGCTGTCGATTGGGATTTGGGTTGCAAACTGACGGTGGTAGGTATTAAAAGCCTACTCTGCAAAAAACAGAGCAACTTGATGACAGTTTTCAATTGAGTGGATGTATGTTCGAACTTCATATCATATGTTGACAGTGTTTTAATTAATTTTTTTATTTGAAATATTTTAAAATAATGTGTTAAGGAGCCAACCGTTGGACTTCTGGGTTAATAGAGTGAAGTTCGAACCAAACCACCACGTTCGAACTTTATCATGTCTGGAAACATAAACTTAATGAAATGGGGACAAAACAGAAAGGTAACCATATATTTATATTCAAAAATACCATGTGTCTACATTGGTAGCCCAGTTTACATTTGCAAACCCATGGCAATTACATAGTCATATCAGCTAAAGTGACATACACCCAGATGGACCTATAACATTGGCCTATATACAGATGGTAGGGATGAACAAAAGTAATCATAGATGTACATAGGGAAGACCAAAATTTATCCCATGTTCAATGTACCTAATTTCCCAATATGAACATGGTGCAAAGTTTGGTGTCCAAAACATAAGACGAGTTGGCTCAAAAGTATAATGACACAACTCCATCGGCCACGACCATCAACCAAAATACAATATTGACATTACATTGAAATCTTGTTGCAAAGGCTACGGATCCAGGAGAGCTTAAACATTGCAGGGATTTTTCCAAAAGCACTCAACATTTTATCACTGGCAATAATCTTTATATGAGCAAGGTTCCTCTCATTTCAAGTCAGATCTTCAACCTCCAGTAGCTGCATGAAAAGATCATCACCCTTTGCTTCAAGGTCAGCTTGCCTTTGGGTTTGTTGAGCAGCCATCTGATTGCAAACTTTGAGAGTGGTTCAATCGTCTCTTCTTTTGTCGACTGGTAGATGGTTCAGCTCCGTTCAATTCAATTGGTGAAGTCAAATTGATTGGTGGTGTGAAAACAGATTCAGCAGTGACATGATGAGGCGTTTCAGGAAGATCCTCGTCCTCAAGATTAACCTCATCCTCCATCCCTCCGGGAGAGTTCACATCGTCACCCACAGCCCTGTCCTTACCCCATACCATGGTGAGGGACTCAAAGTTTGGGAAGGACTTGGTGCGAAATTGTGCCGCCCTTGAATGAGACTGTGAATTCACAATATATGTGAGAACAAGGCGGATAAGTTAATTGACATTGGAAGTAAAGTTGCCCGTATCACGGTGAGGAATGGAAGAACATACCTTTATATACTCATCCCACACCTCTTTGTCGGTGTGACACATTTTGTGTCGGGATCCCAACCGAATCCCGATGTGTTGGTACCGTAGACCATGTCGTGAGCCGTTTGCCACGGTTTCTTGGTGTCTTAATTCGGATGTTATATGGGGACATGCCTTGATCCCACATCCGGGAAGCTTTTCTTCCATCATAGACTGCAAGGCATTGGCAAATCCGGACTTGAAGCCGTTATCAGCTATGAACTTGTGGTCAACCTTCAGACTTACAAGGCATTCCACTAACACCTTGTCCTCCACCGGCGTCCACATCTTTTGTTTGCCCTTTGCTGCTTGATCACTCTGCTCCATCTAAAAAAATGACAAATAAACCACAAAGTACATTAACGGGCATTTGGTGCAACATAAACATATAGTAATCATCGGACAAATTGCTCCAAGTTTAACACAAATTGTTTCATTAAAGTCACAAGTGAAATGGGCGATCAATCTAAAACATCCAACCAATCAAATTACAACATAGTCTAACGATTAACATTATTGTACAACATCATCAATGATCACTACGTGTCACAAAGTTTGCAAACATGTCATTTGCAACACTCTCCCTAAAATTATTCCACACGTCAGTAGTTTCCATTGGCATCGTGGGGGTGTTTTCGATAGTGGGAGCTCCAGCATCAAATGACTCAAGCTGCTCATCAAGACGATCTTGAACTGATTCACGACGAATCAAATTATGGATAAGACAACATGCGACGATGTATCTGTTTTGGATCTTCACTGGGTAATAAGATGCACTCCGGAGGATTGCCCAACGTAACTTGAGTATGCCAAAGCATCTTTCTATTACATTACGGGCAGCCGAATGTCGCATATTGAAGCACTCGTGCGGAGTTCGCGGATGGCTTCCATGTCTCCAAGTTCGCGGAGTTCGCAATACATCCTAATTTGGTTGAAACACGTCGTATCACTACTGTATACCATTGCCCTCAAATTCGCTCTCTTCACATGAAAGTCTAATCTATATGACCTATCCGGTAAGTGCATCGGTCTACTTGATCCCACTGCAACTATCAAGTTCACAATCAACGTCCTCACCGCTATAAGCAAAGCTAAGCATCCAGCCAACATTGCAACCATTTGCTCTGCCTCTTGCTCCATACCTACACACAATTTTTCCCACACCCATTTGCTTCAATGTCATCTACTACTCCTCTTTACGAACTACATCTACTTTTAAGGTTGAAACATATTATTTTCATCCCATCTACTTTAATTGACAAGATCAATTATTAACCATACCAAAGAACAAACATATATGGCACAAAACTAAATCATCACAATATCAACGAAACATAGTCAACATGGAAAGACAACAAGCAATAACACATCTTCATCACCATTACCCAACACACACACATACAGGACATATAAAATAGGAATCAAACGACCCGAAACTAAACTAAAGTCAGACAAATATTATGTGCGTTTAAACAGCTACACATCCTATAGCACAAGAAGCAGAATTTTCAAACACTTTGTACACAGGTTTTGTCATTTCGAACCAAGCCATCACCATTGCACACGCACATCGCACACACACATCGCACAAACAACAACAAAAAAGGCATTCTCTTACCTCGAATTGATCTTGCTCGCCTACTCCTTCGATTGAAGCTCACGCTGTGCTCTCAACCTTCGTCTGCTTCTTCTTCCAGCTCCAGTGTCGATTGTGGCTCGATTGTGGTTTATCAATTCGCAGGGGCTTTTTGGTCTTCAAAATTCACTTTCCCGGGAGAGTTTTCAAGATCCCGCCAATTTTGGAGGGAGACCACATTCCCTCGTTCGTGGGAGCTTCAGCGAGGCAGGGAAGGTGACTTCCCAGGAAGAAGGCGCGCCAAACGGATTTCAAGAAGGAACTTATATTAAGTTCCCTTTCCCTATCTAAAGATCCTTGAACCAAACGGGCCCTTAGGGTTAAATGCTGATGAGGAAAAACTAATGCACGAGGCTGAAGCTTGTTGGATAGGTGAACACATACTTGATCTAAGTATTGTCCAAATTTATTTATATTTATTTGTGTTATTTAATGTTATAATGATATTGTTATGATGTATTCACTCCCAAAGGAGAGGAAATGGAGAGAATGATCAACGGAAATATGTTTTCTTGAGTTACTAATTTTTTATATGGAAAATTAGGGGGAAGAACCAAGCAAAAGAAATATTTATTAGTAAGGATTTTAAAAATTGTAATTATTTTGAAGGATAAAAAATCAAAATATAAATTTTCAATTACAAAACTAACTCTGACCATTCTCTAATATCATCTGAACTATTTGACTGTTAGTTATCAATGTTTCCTCATGAATCTAAAAAAAATTGTAAATCAAAATTACAAGATAAGGTGTAATAGTAGTAATTTTTGTGTTTTTTAAGTTTTTAAAATAATAAAAACCCAGAAAGAGGTAGATTTCTCAATATTTTTAAATTTTAGATTCTATTTTAATTTAAGTAACTTTTTATCAAAATATACATAGAGATATCATCAAATTTGATAAATAATCATAAAATAGTTGAGATAATATTAGAGAACATGTAGAGAGTTTGGTCAAGGTTAATTTCATAATTGACAGTTTTAATTTTAATTTTTTCTCTTTGAAAATAATTACAATTTTTAATATCCTTGTTAATAAATATTTATTTTCCTTCATCGTTCACTAATCGTGCTTGTCGTTAGTGCTCAAATTAATTACTAAATTTATCTCTATAATATAGTGGTCAACCTAGATCGTATTCTCTCATAGAGTCAATAGTATTTAGTTCTTATATTAATTAAATGTGAAAGACTAAAAACAAAAGGGGAACTTGACTTTTGAGAAAACGAAAAATATTTAGAAAAATAAAGAAAAATAATAATAATGAAATTTCTAGAGAACAAATTGGTAGCCATTATAGTTCTAATAGATATGGAGTTATTAATTCACTAAATCCTATATATTAAAAACTCTAGATGAATGCCATAGATCTCAGTTATATAATCAATAATTATACTTAGGAACCTAGCACATATAATTACCTTTTAAATAATCGTTAAATATCACTTAATGCGTGAATTGAATTCTCAATTATAATTTGTTCCTCTAATTAGAATAATCCATTGATATATAATGGAATGAGCAAACACTATATTCAAGAAAATATAATCAACCATGCAATTCAATTAGTAACATAAAAGAATAACAAAATTAATCATATAGGGAGAAATTGAAAATATGGATTAAGAATTGCAAATCATAATTATTATAAAATTCACAAAATTTTAATCTTAGAGATTATCTGAAAGGAAATCAAAGTCTTCAAAATATAAATTAAATCCTAGAACAAGGAATTCATAAAATACAAGAAAAGATTAAACTAAAGAACAACTCCCAATTAAAGAACAGATAACTCAAGCCACAACATCCATCCTCAAGAGGAGGATTAACTAACCCCACATGGTGATGGAAGAAGAAAATAGGTGTGATGTGTGGTCATGCTCTTGGAATGAAGCCTTAGGGTCCATTTTATAGGCATCAATGGCTTGTTTGAAGAAGAGAAAGATAATCAAGATAATACTCCTCCGATTCTAAATATAGGACATAGTTTGTAATGTCACTACTAGAGAAAATGGCTTTTACTTCCCTAATTCGCGTCCTATTATAAAAAAAGGAAGTAAAAAAGAACGCGGTGGCATTTTTGTAATTATTGATTTCTTCGATCTCAACCCTAGTCCGCCTTGTCTCTTCTCTCACTCCGCCGTCTCCCTCTCCACCGTAGCTCCTCTTATCTCCATCCTCTCTCTCACCGTCCTCCTTCCGTCCTCTCTCCCACCGTAACTTGTTCCATCTTCAAAATCTGGACCTACTTGAACCTTAGAAGGGCGATTTGTCGAAGGAAACGTGAAGATTGAGCTTCTTTGATCTTCTGTCCAGCAGCCGACGTCTCATCCAAAAGCCCTTAGGCGATTTCGAGTTTGAT
Organism: Acacia pycnantha; assembly: GCA_025563575.1. NCBI lineage: Eukaryota > Viridiplantae > Streptophyta > Magnoliopsida > Fabales > Fabaceae > Acacia > Acacia pycnantha. The sequence goes on along the minus strand of JAMWYP010000343.1, from coordinate 510,277 downwards.
CTGGTATCATTCACCTCCTACTCTAGTCGTTCACACATTTCTTCTAGGGTTCTTCACAATAAATCTGATTTCGCTAGATATAAGCCGACGTATCATTTACCTCTTGTTGTTGATACCCAAGCAGGAAGCTTGATTGGGAAGCGGGGGTCTACTATAAAATCCATTCAAGATACATCTGCTTGTACCATACGAGTCCTTGGATCAGGTGTGCTTACATACATTATCCTTATGGTTTATCTATTATTGACTGATTGAAATGCTTATTTTATGCCTTTCTGAACGTTGCATTGTTTGCGAAAGGGGCAAGAACCACTCTTTGCCAATTGACATTATGACATAGCTAGTGACCACGTTCCCATGGTTGAATCGCAATAAACTAGCCAGAGACAGAGTTGTTGGAGAGAACATAATCGACCACACCAGACAATTTGTATAATGCCACAAAATTAATTTGGTATGATCTATTTCTGCTTCTATGTGCTTTTGTACAAAAATGAGAGATAATGTCCTCCCCATCACTGTACACACAAAATGAATTTATGCTTTGCTTTTTGTTGCTAATTTAGAATGTTGCTTGTTGCAAATTATTAAAAATCAGTTGAAATGTTTGGGCGGTTTCCTTTTTTACAATTATTTGGAATTTTGGCAATTAATATATGGATGATGGGATAGCGGGATGTTCTACCAGAGAGGATAGCAATGATGAAGTCTTTTTACAAAATGCTAGCGATGAAGAACATCGATTTCTGCTGGTTCCATGCCCAAGTTGCAGTTTCGGTAAATGATTTTGGGAGACTCAGTTAGTTGCTTAGGACAGATAAATATATTTATGACAACAATTAATTACATTTTTATTTTTCTTGAGTTTTGGTTCTTAGGTCTGTGAAATCCAAGGCTAGCTGGAAAGATGACATGGGAATGGCAGAAGTTATTGAAAAGAAAGGCAAACTGTGGGTATCAACTGGCATTATTCGTGAAGGCAGGACATATTGTTCAATTGAGGAGACTCTGTAAGTGGAATAATTCAATTGTTAAATCAGCTTTTGTTAATGTAAATATGTACTGGGGCATCATTTAGGATATCCTATTGTGCATCACGAGTATACTTTGACTATTCTAAAATATTTGTGGTTATTGTATCTGAAATATGTTTGATTTGCAATAGAGCACCTGACAGTTTTTGCTCTGCGAGATGATATTGTTGTTGAAATACAAGGCAAATCTTGGAGTTCACAAAGCAGTTGAACTAATTGCAACTCATCTAAGAAAATTCTTGGTAGACCAAAGCATAGTTGGAGTATTTGAAACACAGGCAAGGGTATTTTTGAAGTTGAAATCAATATAACATGTGAATGGGCATATTAGAATTTTTTTGGGCAAGTTATCTGACCAGTTCATAATTTTTTAAAGTCATCATCGATTTAAGCATTATACTGTGTATTTTTGTGATCTGATTTTTCAGCATAAGTAGACATTTTGTACATCTTCGCACCATGTTATTGACTTATTTGACAAAAGATAAATGCATTCACTCCCTTTGTAATTTCTTCCATTGAAAGCAGGCACTATGAACTTTGAAATCGTATAATGCATTCATGAACTTAGTGTATTTTAAAGCAGACCTTCTCATCACCTTCTGTTAAATAATTAATGGGTGCCTAACGTGTATGTGTGAAAGGATGAAGGAGGAATGATGTTATCAAAATTTACTTTTTTCTTTGTTTTAGTTTCTCCCTTTGGATTTTTCTAAGTGTTTCATTATTTATTTACAAAGTTTAAATTATAAATTACAAGTTGAAAGTATTGACTATGCCACGTGAATAGAAGTATTAGTTTCCAAGTATGTCAAAGTGTAGGCTGATCAATAAATTTAATGATGTAAAGAATAAAGGGTTAAGGGTGTGTAGTTATTCCTGTTGAAAAAATTCTGCTTGAAGCATTGTTGATGTGAACCATAATCAAAATGATCTTTTTTCCTCTCTCGTCCTGGCATGCTCTCTTTATCTATTGTCTTTTGTCAAATTTCATTGCATGCTTTAAATTAACAAATTCGGAAGCCAATTCTTTCCTTAGTAGTTGATGTTCTACCTGTTCATCTTTCAGTTTACTAAATATTTTCCTTTTGGCTTACATTTCATTGGAATTTCTTGTGAGATGCTAGATTGTGTTTTCTTGCAGCCGCTTTGATATCACTCAAATTCCTGATGTTTATGATTCATGCAAGTAAGTATCTCCTAAAAGTGTAGGCTGTCTTCTCTAGCCCATCTGGAGAAACAATATTCTCTTTGAATCTTCTCACTGTCTGAAAGTAATCTGAACAATAAGTATTGTGATAATGTTTTAGGAAGTTATTAATAGACTTTAATGCAAACTTATATTTAATTTTAATTTTTAAAACCTTGTGATACTGATAATAACTAATTTAATTAATTTTTCTTACTCTTATCTTACATCTTCTCTTTATTAAAATTTTATAACCTCACTTCTTCAATTTTTTATAATTTATTTCCCTCATACCAGACAGATAAAGTTCAATGAAGGAATCAGCACAGGTTGAGGAAATATTAAACTAGTCCACGTTCATGTCTCTTTCCTTTGTCATGCAATTTACTGATTAAACCGATAAGCAATTTTATGTGTTAGAAAACAAGGCTGGTGTTTTTAAATTCTCTAGTTCTATATTTTTCTTCTTCAAGTCATAAATTTGACTTACATTTATACCCTGCAGGTATGATCTCTTGCACAATGCTCATCTTAATCGGAAGGATTGGATGAGCTTTTCAAAGTTGCCAGTACTTAAAAGCACATTAAGACATTTCAATGCTTTTCAAAGTGGGTTTAGTGGATTACAAGTTTCTTCTCCTATTTGGAACATGAATGCCTATTTAATTTTTGTCTTGCACTCATATCCTTTCTGAAACAAAACTACAGACTTCTTGCTCAACGTCCAAGTTTGAGCACCAATCTCTGCAAGTCTATCCCCTGCAAAATTTGAACTGTGCTTACAGCTAAATATCTTTTTCCCCCCTTTTCATGAAAGAGGAAAAACTGATCAAGTTGTTTCTGAAAGTTGTCTGTAGAAAATGAACGGCTATAAAAAAAATGATCGTTCACTTTTTGTCTTATTGATGGTCTTATTTTTTTTCGGGCACTAGGCGATGGTGTTATTCCTAATGAATATGGAATTAATCCAAAGCGAAGTTAAAAATTGGCTCGAAGGTATAACTCTGCTTTAAGACATCATATTGCCCTTTTGTGTTACAAATCTTTGATGCATTTCTTTATTCCTCGCTTAAATTTTGCTTTCAACTAGAATAATTGTGATGTCAATTCTTGTGATTGCTTCTGATTTGAGCAAATACTATGTTTTAACCCCAAAGAAGTAAACTACTAATGAAATGTGAGGTATGAAAGACTGAACTGTGCACAAATTCACCCTTAGCATTTTGTCTCGAGTTTCATAACTGAATATTGCCTCAGTTACTATCACTCAATTAAATGCATTTTGTTATGTTAGGTACTTAGAGGAGCTGCCAAAAGGTGCATTTGTGTGAGTTTGTGGGAGAAATTGTTAGGTACTTATTAGTTTTTAGCCATTGATATTATCTTCACCATAATTTGAATAACTTAGTGACCTTTTTTGCTCTTAATAGGATTTGGATCCAGTAACTTCAACAATTGAGTATTCTTTGCAAAGCAGTGGTACATATGCAAATCTTGTTTATTTCATGTTTAGATCAAGCATTAATTTATACTTCATGTATGAATCCTAGTTGTGCATGTTTATCTGTAATCATGTTGCTATTTTCCTTGCTTGAGGGAGGATTTTGGCCCAAATCCTCGCTTAGTTCTAAGCTGGTTCCTTGCAAAAGAGCTGATTTTTTTTTTCAAAAAAATAGACTTACGGCGTCTAATTTTATTAATTAGAAGCCGTAAGTCTGACTTATGTCCTACTTAATTAGAAGTAGTGTGTAAATTGCACTAGAAATTATGTCCTATATTTAGGACCAGAGGTAGTATAGTTTAAATGATTGCTCCTTTATCTTGAAGAATCTTTGTCTTTTTCATGCATTTAAATTTGAGCTTTTGATAAAGGATGATGCCACTGAGTGGTATCTTAGAAAAGGTATTAGTAAGATGATGATTTGGCACTTGATATTTGGAGAGATAACATCACACCTGTGTTTTTCTCTGAATATATTTGAGGAAAAAAATTGAATTTAATTCTCAACAGATAAAAACATATAGTATTTTGAATTTATTCCATTTTTGAATTATAATTAATCTAACCTTTAAGATTATGGCGATATGTGGCATCATGAGAATTGAGATTTGATAATATCTTTTGGATTTTATAATGAATTATCTCTAATTAATTCTCATGACGACATGTGGCAACTTGTGGTGCAAGGCTTGGTTGACTTGGTCTTCATCCTCCTTAGATGGCGTAATATGATAGCTTGTCAAAGAAGAAACCATGCAAAACGCCCCTCACACAGTCACACCCTTCATTAATTGTAATTGGCCAAGCTCTTGCTCTTCATGAGTCATTGATGTAATATGGAATACACATTGGTGAAAAACTTCCTTAGAGGAAGGTTCACAAGTTTTGCAAATCTGTTTGCATTGTTGCGGAAGCGGGATATATAGAGCGTAACCGATTATACTAGAAAATTACCCAACTAGAAAACAAAGTTTCTAGACGTAATTTAATAATATAATAAGTCACTACTACTATAACTAATTGCAACTAATAAATATAAATAAGACAAATATAAGAGAAATATCAGATCTTAAATTCACTGAGGAATATATACAAATGTCTAAAGAGACAATTGAGGGGGTGATTTAAAAGGGAGGAGGAGGGCCTCTATTTATACTAAATCCTCCGCCTCCCCCCTTGTCTACTAAGCGATGTGGGATTTTGGCCAATACCCACAAATCTCCACCTTGGCCAAATTCCCACATTTTCAATCCCTCCTATTTACAAATTCTAATTGTAACTTCTATTCAAAATACAATGTTCAACAATGTTGATCAAATTCAAACAATGTTGAAATTTAATAGAAGTCACCACCTTCGTCAGCATATCAGCAGGATTATCTTCTGTCCGTATCTTCCGTATCGCGACTCCACCTTCTTCCAATATTTCTCTTACAAAATGATATCGGACGTCAATGTGCTTCGTCCTTGCATGGTATACTTGATTCTTTGCTAACTGAATAGCACTTTGGCTATCACGAGAATATTGTGATGCTTTCTTGACCAATACCAAGCTCTCCAAGCAACCTCGAAGCCAAAACGCCTCCTTTACTGACCTCTGTTTTGTCCAAATCACCTGCAAAATCTGAGTCACAATACCCAACTAGATGTTGATCTACATCCTGCTGAAAGACCAATCCAACATCTACAGTATTACGAATATACCGTAGAATCCATTTCACAGCTTGCCAATGCTCTTCTCCGGGATCATGCATGTACCTACTCACAACTCCAACAGCTTGTGAAATGTCTGGTCTCGTACAAACCATAGCATACATCAAGCTACCAACAACGTTTGCATATGGCACTCTAGACATATATGCTCGTTCGTCTTCATCCTTCGGCGACATATCGGCACTAAGCTTAAAATGCGGGGCAAGTGGAATGCTAACCGACCTCGTTTCTTCATTCATACCAAAACGATGTAGCACCTTCTTCAAATACTCCTTTTGAGATAAAAAGAGCTTCTTCGATTGTCTATCTCTTGTTATCTCCATGCCAAGTATTTTCCTTGCCTCGCCTAAGTCCTTCATCTCAAACTCTTCCTTTAGTTGACCCTTTAGCTTCTCAATCTCTGCTTGATTTCTTGAAGCAATCAACATATCATCAACATATAAAAGAAGATATATAAAGGATCCATCTTCAAGCTTCCGCAAATACACACAATGATCGTATTTGCTTCTCCTGTACTTATGCCGCAACATAAACTTGTCAAATCGTTTATAGCATTGCCTCGAGGACTGCTTCAATCCGTATAACAATCCTTGATCTGCTAGAGCCTTCAAGGATTTTCCTCCAGCATGTCCCAAGCGCATATGCCACAACCTGGTTGCTTCTGCATCCTTCTCACTACTGGATGTCACTGCTGCCGTCCCAATAACTGTACTACCATGATAGTGGTACGTGTTATTGTTCTTCCGAATACCCTTCATTACCACCGGTGCTCCGGAGAATACCTTCATTACTCCACTTTCTACGGTGATCTTGAACCCTTTTGAATCTAGAGTTCCCACGAAATGAGATTCTTCTTCAAATCCCGTACATATCGAACATCTTTCAATGTCTCGATCAATCCATCATGGTTCCTTAATTTGATTGAACCAATGCCATATGGGGTAAAAGAAGAGTTATCTCTTTGTGTGAATGACTCCACACTCGCTTCTTCAAAATCAGCGAACTAATCTTTATTAGGACACATATGATGACTACAAGCCGAGTCCAACAACCATACGTTCGAGCGGTTTTGACGACGTCATTGTAGCCATGAGAAATTTGAATTCTCATCATCACAATCAGCTACATTTGAGTCCATAGTAGCCTTCTCATTGCCGAGTTTGCCCTTGTTCTTGACTTCGGACAATCCTTCTTCTAGTGGCCCTTTTCACGACAAAAGGCACACTCATCTTTCTTTGGTCTGGACCTAGAGGATCGCCCTTTCTTTGATCTCTTCTTGTCTTGATCGCCTCTAACCACTAGAGCTGTGCATCTCCACCTTTTTGTTTCTCTTTCCTTCTTTGTTCATGGGTACAAAGCGTAACAAACTTCTTCAAGAGAAACTTTCTCCTTACCGTGAAGAAGAGTAGTCTCCGGTGCTCGTACTCATCGGAAGTGATCCCAACATTATCGGGGCAGATCTTCATCTTTAAAGGTCTCGTCCATATTCTGCAAATCCGTCACCAACTTGTTGAAGTTAGTGATATGCTCATTTATTGTGATACCAGGAACATAAGTGAAGCGAAACAGTCTTTTCTTCATATAGAGTTTATTTTGACAGTTTTTCTTCAAATGCCTTCCACAGTCTATATGCAGAAGTTTCCTTTGTGTGTGGATATTTCTGCTCCCTTGAAAGGTACGATCTAATAGTACCACAAGCAACACGACTGACCACCCTCCATTCTTCTTCCTCCATGCTATCTAGTTTTTCTCTTCAAGTGCAAAGTCTAGTCCTGCTAAAAAGGACATCCAAAACCTCGCCTTGCCACATCCCAAAATGTCCAGATCCGTCAAAAATTTCAACTGCAAACTTCGCATTGGACACTATTCTTGTCAAATACGAAGATCCCAACGACGAATTGCTGACACCTGATGCGGCTACATCACCCTTTTTGTCTGCCATTTCTACTTCAAAAATTATTTAATAGCTGCCAAATGAAAGCCCAAAATTAATTCTTTTCTGATCTAGAAGTTGAGACAAGGCTACAACCACAGAGCATACTCAGACAGAACCAGGCTCTGATACCAATTGTTGCGGAAGCGGGATATATAGAGCGTAACCGATTATACTAGAAAATTACCCAACTAGAAAACAAAGTTTCTAGACGTAATTTAATAATATAATAAGCCACTACTACTATAACTAATTGCAACTAATAAATAATAAATAAGACAAATATAAGAGAAATATCAGATCTTAAATTCACTGAGGAAGATATACAAATGTCTAAAGAGACAATTGAGGGGGTGATTTAAAAGGGAGGAGGAGGGCCTCTATTTATACTAAATCCTCCGCCTCCCCCCTTGTCTACTAAGCGATGTGGGACTTTGGCCAATACCCACATGCATCTGTATTTTCATATCATCCAGCAGATATAACCAAACACTCTTGGCGTAGATTTAAATGCTACATAGTAACTCTTGAAGAAAAATCATACTTCAACTCATTTCTTCAATAATTTCACAACCAATAGTCATCATTCACAAGCAAATTACAATCCCAAAAAGGCCGCAATCCACTCTAACTGATTTCATTCTTTAGAGAGAATAGGGTGTACTTGCTATATATGTATCCATTTTTCCCTCCAATTGAAATCACAAATTTTTCATCATTAAAACCCAACTCACAGAAGAATTTATAACGCAGAAATAATCATCAAAAAATATTTTCAATTCCCCCAATAATCTATCAAAATGGTGTAAGAAAGAGGGTATCATTAAAATTCAGAATACTGACCACCCAGTCATACCCCTAATTGGATCAGTCAGCTGCAGATTTTTGGACAGAATTTACATACCATAATAGACCTCAAACCTCCCTTAAGAGTGTGAGCAAACGGTATAAGAATGAGAGTGACTTTACCTATAGTACACTAGATACATTTTAAAAATATTTTCCCCTACGATTAATCCTTCAGCCTGCTGCATTTATTATAGCTTAAAATCAACAAAGAAAATGGCAATATTTACAGAGCCAAGACCTGACGCAAAGGAGAGAAGAAATTTACCTTGTACCTATAACATCAATTCATCCCTCTTTGTTTCTTCTATTAGCATCGTCAATTCAAGCTTCTACTTCTTCTCTTATCCTCTTCATCACTTTCCTTCCTTTATAACCATGAAACACACGGTAAATCACTCATTAGATAATCTAATCGGTATAACACAGAGGACAAAGAGAGGGCTGGGTTTAAGGAAGGTCGCCAAGGTTTTTGAGGAAGATTTCATCCTCATGCAAGCTTGACATGGAGCATTGGTTTGGTGAGGAACTGGAGAGACACAAGGCAGCTGTCATGAAAACGTTGTTGTTATACGATAAAGGCGAAAATGAATTGTGGGGTCAAAATACCGTTATTTTCCGATTTCATTGTAATTTCATTTAGATAAAGAATACATTCTATCATTTGCATAATTGCCATCAATGCGTGTTACATGTTTTATTAAAAAAAGTTATTTTTAAATCTTTTAATCTGAAGTAATTTTAAATAAATAAATCATTGGGAAAATTTCAGAAGAATGAATACCTTCAAATTTCGAAAATATCAAATTAGTGATTTTCTATTAAAATAAATTTTGAATTATTAATCAAGTATAGTCAATACCTAAAAAATGTAAAAAACAAAACTGATTTGAGATTTTGATATTTTAAAGGTATTTTTGTGGGGTTTTTCCAAATTAAATAAGTTAAATTTATTAATTTATTTCTTGTATTAATAAAAAATAATACTCCATCGGGTCCTAATTATAAGAGCTAGTTGAATTTTTTGGAGAGATTAAGGAAGCTAATTAAATTACTACAGAATATTTTTATTTTTATTTTTTTCTTCAAACTAATTAGTTTGACTAATAAACTAATATATAATCTAAGGATATACAACATATAAAATGATTAAGTAACTTATTTAACTTCCTTAATCTCTCCAAAAAAAAAAGTCAACTAGCTCTTATAATTAGGACCGGAGGTAGTAATAATTTAAGCCCTTTTCTTGATTCATTTGGCCCTTCGTTAACCCCCATTGGAGTAATCATCGTACTCCAATATTGGAGTATATCATTGTCCAAAGAGCTTCGAAGCCTCTTTTCTTGATTCATTTCGCTTGCTTCAAAGTCGTGCATATGTGCCAAATTATGGAGCAAAAGAATCACCCCCATACTATATTTGCCACGACAAATCACGGAAAGCAATGTAAATATTGGGGGAGTATTCTTAAAATAAAATCTTTTAACATAGCACCCCTCGAATAGGCACAATAGTGATGGTAACACTTGGTCAAGGGTTTGTACTTTAGGTTCCATCAATGGTATACTGAGTATCTCAGGCAAGCTTTTCATTTTTCTTCTAGAGTCCCGTCATCTCTGCCTTATCATATTTCAAGGTGCTTCTCTTTAACCATCAAATATTTATTTTATTGTAATAATGAGACTTTGATATCCATTGATGTAGGATAAACTAACTCCCTAAAGTCTAAACAAACAAATTGATCAACAAAAGGTACTTATCCATAATTGATGTGGAAAATCAGACTGATACCATTTAATTTATGACAAACTAGAAAAGGATTATCTATGTATAGTTAACCATAGTACTTGTAATTTACCAATGGTTAAGAAAAATGCGATATGAATATTAAAAATTAGTAAAAGAGCCGTAAAAATATATAGAGTAAATGTCTTTTTTGGTCCTTGACAAAAAACGTGATCCCTATTTTAGTCCCTTACAAAAAAACTGACCCTTATTCGTCATTTTTTATGGACTAAAAATGGCCTTTTGAAAATATGTGAGGAGTCAAAATGTCAACCAATTGAGTATATTTTGAATTTGTGAGGGGCTACGAGACTTTTTTTTTTTGTCAGTGACTAAATGAGAGATCACGTTTTTGTCAAGGACCAAAAGGGTATTTACTAAGTGTGCATGGTAACGCTCCCGAATTGTTTTTTGTTAATTTCATTCCCAGAACACAAATGGATGAGAAATCTGTTTGGTAAATCCGGTTTTTATTTGTTCAGGGATGAAATAGGTTCCTTTTTGTGTCTTGGGAATAGAAAAAAAGAAAATTCATGCTTTTCTATTTCGGGCACAAAATCGAATTTATTCCTCAACGTACAACCTCTCTTCTTTCTCTTGAAAACCTTTCGCGGTGTCAACTACCCTCCCCACCACCACCGCCACCGCCGCTACCACCCCAACCGCCGCCACCCCCACCACCACCACCACCACCACCACCACCACCGCCACCGCCACCACCACCACCACCCTCGCCACCGCCCCCACCTCATCGCCACCACTTGCCACTACCATGACCGTCACCGCCGCCGCCACCGCCACCGCCACCACTACCACCATCCCCACCTCACCGCCACCACCACCCCCACCTCACCGCCACCACCACCACCACCCTCTCCACCACCACCACCACCCTCTCCGCCGCCACCCCACCTCACCGCCACCACCACCACCCCCACCGCCACCACCACCCTCGCCACCGCCCCCACCTCATCGCCACCGCCGCCACCGCCGCCACCACCACCACCCCACCTCACCGCCACCACCACCACCACTCCCACCGCCACCACCACCACCACCCTCGCCGCCGCCACCCCCACCTCACCGCCACCACCACCACCCCACCGCCACCACCACCACCGCCGCCGCCCCCACCTCATCGCCACCACTACCACCACCATGACCGTCACCGCCGTTGCCACCGCCACCACCACCACCACCACCACCGCCACCACCACCCTCGCCGCGCCGCCCCACCCCCACCGCCATCACCACCCTCACCCCCACCGCCACCACCACCCCCACCACCACCGCCACCCCCACCTCACCGCCACCACCACCCCGCCGCGCCGCGCGCCACCCCCACCCCCACCTCTTCGCCACCACCACCACATAAATAATTTTTGAATATAAAAATTACATAAATAAAAATAAAATGTGTTAACAAACGTAATTCTGATTCTCGGAGTAAAAATAAAATGAGTTGACAAACGTAATTCTGATTCTCAGAACTCTTCCCAGGCACAGAATCAGAAAAAACTGTTCCATCTCGAAGCGTCTTGGAGAAGAATGGTTGCCATTTACTCAAATGTAACTGAATCACAAAAAAGGAAACAATTTATTAAATCAACTATGACCTAAAGATTTGGTTAGTCAAATATAAATTAGGAAATTCATAATTATAACTATAATAAACACAATCAAATCAACTACGATCACAGGACTTGGAAGATTGAACTTGTCAAGAGGAGTCATTATGTCATTGTTCCTTGAAGAGCTCTCGTCCAATAATCATTCTTCTGATCTCACTTGTTCCTGCTCCAATCTCGTACAACTTTGCATCTCTAAGAAGACGGCCAACTGTATACTCATTCACATACCCATTCCCACCTAAACACTGTATAGCCTGCACATTTTTAAGGTTCAAAATAAATAATAAATAAATATAATTTGCACTTGCAATTTGAAGGTTAAAAGAAATGACACAGTGTACAAGGCTTCCATTGGGAGGGGGGGGACTAACCCAAGTCCTTAACCTCATCTAAGATCTTTTTTTAAGTGTAATTTGCACTACGAAGGAGATCCTTTTTTTTTTTTTTTTTGCTCGGAAAAGGAGGTCTTATATCAAGAACTAGAAGTAGTAAAAGATTATTTGCAAAGTGAGACAGACACAAGTAAGAGAATCTTTCTTACCTGCAAAGCAACCTGGGTTGCTCTTTCAGCAGCACATAGAATGACTCCAGCACAATCCTGCAGTTGCCATGGAAGTTAATCTAAGCCGAGTTCAAGATTGTTACCGTTAAAATAATTTTTGAAAGCTTTAATAAATGGCGACGGCAACCGATTATGAAGAGAACAAGATCCGTGTATTTCAAAAATGGCACAAAAGAATTAGGAATCAAGGGGATCTCTTTTTTTTTCCTTTTTTTTGGCTAACAGAATTTGCATCAAGAAAGGGGGGAACAGAAACATTGTCCAAGTTAGTTGGACTAAACTAAACAACAATTACAGTCCATCATAAAATTAGTAAGAAATAATATTTAGCCCAAGCCTATGATTGAGTTAAGGTAGAATATGCAAAATAAGCAAGCATTTTGAAGTATAATAATCTTAATTTTGACAGAAGCACGTACTGTAAACAATTTTATCAAGTCAGAATGAATACAAAACACAAAATTATTGCCAAAAAGTATCAAAAGTTCATTTATCATAGAAACCAACCATAATGAGTAATTATGATATATATATATATATATAGACACACACACACACAAGATAATGAGACATACCTTTGGATTAATTGTTCCATTGTCACAATCCCGAGCAACAGAATACACATAAGACCTAAAACATAGTTAATTATTTCCACGAGAACGGCTGACCAAAAACCAGAATATTAAACATGACATTATAACCCTGTTACCTTGAAGACTGTAAAGAGGTGTAAATATCGGCTATTTTCCCCTGAAATTTTTTACCAACAGGATGAGGGCAACATACAGGTGCCAAGTTAATGTTAATTGTAGAAGAAAATTATAACTTAAAAACCTGTATAAATTGAAATTCCCCAATAGGACGTCCAAACTGCTCCCTTTGTCGAACATAAGGAAGAACAACATCAAGACATGCCTGCATAATACCTAAAGGACCAGCTGCCAAAACAAGCCTCTCCAAATCCAACCCAGACATCATCACATAGACTCCTGAACAAACCCAAAAAAGCGGGTAGGAGGCAGCAATATTAAAGAACTGCATATGCATGTAACATACATCGCAGTGTATATAAGTGCGATTTAATAGCCGGCTAATTTGATTAGATTAAGGAAGTTAGTTGAGTTGGTTAATATAACATGTATTGTCTAAAACACCCTAGCCATCTTCTTTAATTCCCTCACTCCCTCTCCTCCTTGATTATTGTTGAGGGAACATCAATAAGAGTAAATTAGAGAAAGATTGACAAATATGAAAACTATGTCTTATATTTAGAACCAAGATCAACTCCCCAAATATATCTTATTTGATAGCCAGCTAAAGGAGTAGAAGTAAAATATGTGACACTACTCCAAAGTTAAAACTATTGACATCTATAAAAATTTAATGCATAAGATGTTACTCTTCTGATCTTTAATATAAAAAATATTTACTTAATTTGATTAGATTAAGGAAGTTAGTTGAGTTGGTTAATATAACATGTATTGTCTAAAACGGAGTTATCTTTTTTAATTCCCTCCTTCCCTCTCCTCCTTGATTATTGTTGAAGGAGCATCAATAGGGATAAATTAGGAAAAGATTGATAAATATGAAAACTATGTCGTATATTTAGGACCAAGATCAACTCCCAAATATGTTTTATATTAAGGACTGGAGGAGTATTAGTTAAAGCTGCCAGATGATATAGAATAACTTGTATATTTAGATGTAATAATGAGATCAAGGTGGGAAATAGACTCTTTGCATGTTTTTATTGAAGGAATTTTCAAACAAAGACTACCCCTGTACAGAGCATCATAACACAATCTGTTCTACAGACCATTATTTGAATATTTCATCCTGATAAAGATTAACCCAAAGGCAATCGCAAACCTTTTCCTTCTTGACCAAGAACATTTTCATTTGGAACAAAGCAATTCTCAAAGACAAGCTCACATCTGCCAACAAAATTTGCTATTGTCAGGAAACAAAAGTTAAATGGAGAAACTCATATACTGATAACATTCATACATACGTATCACTTCCTCGCATCCCAAGTTTGTCCAATTTCTGGGCTGTGCTGAATCTGTAACAAAAAGAAAAAGATTTCAGAAAAACATAAAACTTTCATCAACATGTTCTTACTTGTTCAAATGCTTTATCATGTGATAGGTCATTAACTTTCAAACACATAACAATGGCGTTTTTTATTTTTCTATTCATTCTTCCTCATCCCCCTTTTCAAATTACAGATGATATTTTTGCATATATTGAAGACTTTAACTAGTTGATGTCGCAATTATTCTGATGCCCTTGTGTTTTGTTTATCATTTTAAAATATTTTGCATTCTTGCCGAAAAGACCTGGTAGGATACACTACATGAGTCTAAAATTGAATGATTTACGCAGGAAAATCCATTTATTTTAGCAGCATCACTAGTCAAATAACTCTAAAGGCTAAAAGCCCACATATAGATGGGCCATAGCAGCATGAAATCACGTAGTAGTCATTCCATTAAGTTGAAATGGACTTTTACATAAATTAATATCATAGAATTTGTGCAGGTTCAGAGATATAACCCTGGCATTCCCTTCTCGATGATGAATGCTGTAATTCCTTTTGACCCAGCTTTTATGTCAGTTTTCGCATAAACAACCTGATCAAGTACAAAACATTAGTCAAATGTTCCAAGCATTGCCACGAATATATCTGGACTGTAAGAGCTAATCTCATTCTGAATAAAATAACATTTTGATTCGGTATATGGTCATGGAATATCTTCTATGCACTAGGTGCAACATATCAATTGTGGTTTTTAGTAGACGAGCACCCAGTTAAGCATTTTGAGGTATGTGTTCCCAATATGCAGTTAGTCAAACCAATTTCCAATCTCAGTTAGTTGCAATAGTTAAACCAACAAGCACAGTTTTCTTTAACAGCATCAAGGTCCCTCCAACAAGACTACTGTTTATGTTACTGGCGCTGACAAGGAACACATTTTTCTTTGAATTTTGATATCCCTAGACTCATTTCACCAAAACAAAATGAGTTGATTCTATAGAGGTCATCTTAAAACATTCTTGCGTATGTGCATGGAGCAGAGAAAACCTAAATACCATCTCATTTATTAGGCACTAATATGGTTCCCAGAGAAAGAGTTGTTTTATAAAAAGTAAATAAACAATAAATAAAACCAGATAAACATACTAATGTTTCAGCAACTGGACCATTGGTACACCACATCTTGTTTCCGTTAATAACATAACCCCGATCTACACGATCAGCTTTGCATTTCATGCTAACAACATCAGAACCAGCTGAAAAAGAAAAAGTCCAGTTTGAAAAAAAGTCATTGGAATTTTTAATAATGCAAGGTGCATCTGTTTTAGTCCACACAGTTACCATTGGGCTCACTCATTGCCAAAGCTCCCACATGCTCCCCAGAGACGAGCTTCAAATAGAAAATATAAACCAATCAGCCTAGCAAAAGGGAGACTGATTACGATAACTCTTAGTGGATACCTAGCAATATTATGTGATTATTCTTACAAGCTAATAAATTCAATCAATTTACATCATATGTCAAATGGTAAGCCAGCCAATAATGCACCAAAAACAAATAACATTAAAATACCAAAAACCTTGGGCAAGTACTTTTGCTTCTGAGCAGGGCTTCCATTCCTCACCTGAATAATAAACAGGAGGATAGTGCTAAATGCTCAGCAAAAGATGATCAAGTTTACAATGAAAGAAATATAAGATCCGTTTAGGTACCAGCTGGTTGATACACAAGTTAGAATGAGCACCATAAGAAAGTCCAACAGATCCAGAGGCACGACTGATTTCTTCCATTGCTAAACAGTGGTACAAGTAACCAAGGCCAAGGCCTCCATATTCCTCTGAACAAGAGCAGAATTAGCTTTGGATAAGCTTGTGACCATACCAGTAATGGCAGAAGAAATAGTCAACAACAAACCCATTATCTACATTTTCTTTAGGAGATGGTATCAGACAACACAAATTCCTGTTTACGGCTGAGCCATATTGGTGGCTTTACATATTTCATAGGTCTTAACAATTGTATAAGATCTAAGGGAGGAACCTGCAAACTGACTCTAGGTCATAGCATACAAACCCAGGCATCACATGTAGAACAAAAAAGCACTCTCTTATGAAAAATCAGAAAATAAAGGCAGAAGAGTCCGGATGGAGAAAAGACTACCTGGTGTAGTAATGCCAAGGAGATTGAAATCTCCCATTCGTTTCCATAAGTTAACCTCCTAACATTAGATCAAATTGAAATCAGAATTTCAAACATAATCTATCATGTTGATAACCATCAAAACATTAAGACCCTCATACAAACCTGCGGGAATGAATTTGTTTGGTCAATTTTTGCCGCATGAGGGGCGATGTTTTCCTTTGCAAATTGTTCAACACTTTCTTTAAACTGTATCATACAACAAAAAGAATCAAAATTTATAATCTTAAAATACATAGTTCATGTTCAAAAAAATTTAAAAGAAAAAAACACAAAACGAAGAGGCTGATCAAATTTTTCTTCAGAAAAAGTATAAAATAGTGAAAAAGATTACCGAAAAAAGGAAAGTATTTCCATGTTCAAAAGATTGAATAGACAATAAAAAATCTTAAGTTTATCAAACCAGTGGAAAATTCTAATATTACATTCAAGCCTTTGGCAGATTTTTTCTCTATCAAAACAATTGAGTAGTTCGGTTTCAAGACCAATAAATTCGATTTCAATCCAGGATACATTCATTCCAGCCAACAGATTAAAAACCAGAGGTGCAGGAGACCAATAGAACAGCGTAAACCGAATTGATAGGATGAAGAAAGAGACAGAAAACCTGTATCTGAGTATCGTCGAAGAGTAAGGAGGTGGAGAAAGCAGCAGAGAGAGGTTTTCTTCCGAAAATGAACTTGGGTTTGATGATCCTATGCATTTTCCTAATCTGCTAGAAGGGGGTACGAAAAAGAAGAAGAACTAGTTTTTTTTTTTTTTTGAACACAAGAACTAGTTCATTCTCTAGTCAAATAAAAGCTGACCGGCCTGGTAGTATGTTCCTTGTATCTCTAATTCTCTGTGAAAGCAATTTGGTCCATATCCGATTATATACTAGTATTGTGAAGATGATTTCGTCACTATCCGATTATATTACAAAATACAAAATTGAACCCAGTAAATTTTGAGAATTCATTGAATAATTTTGGGTCAAAGAGAATTCGTTGCGTATTATTTCGAGTCAGAAAGAATTCATTGAATATATATTTATTTTTTTTAAGTGAACCACACTTTGAAACCAAAACATAATTATTACTCAAATTCTAATTATAAGATTGGGTTGACTATTTTTGGAGAGATTAAAGAAACTAAATAAGTTACTTAATCATATTATATGTTGTGCATGTTTAAATTATATATTAATTCATTAGTCAAATAATTAGTATAGAAAAAAAATAAAAAACTCTAAAGTAATTTAATTAACTTCTTTACTCTCTCCAAAAAAAAGTCAACTTGACCTTATATATTTTAGATTGGACCACAAATATTTAAAATTTTAATTAACAATTTTTAATATTGGGATGATAATAATATCTTCCTTGATTTTATGGTTCATTTGATCCTTTGATCCTTTTGAATGATTTTATTTTTGAAGAGGTTTTGATGGAACATGAGATTATGAATAAATACAGTCTAATTTATATATTTAGAATTATCTTTAAAATTATTAAATAAGGATATTTATCTATTAGAATTAAAATTTATTTATTAATCTTTTAAAGAAAATAGGATACGATATCTAGATTATACTATAATTTTCTTAGTTATCCTATGATTATGATTAGATTAGAATTTAAATTATTTTTATTTTAATATTTCTTATTAAATAAGAATTATTGTCCATTAAAATTAGAATTTATTTATCTTTGATTATCGGTTGAGTTCCCTGTCCTCTCTCCTCTTACTCCGTTTGACCGTTTCCCACAGGTTTAGATATTTTAAGCCCCGGATCCTACATTGTAAGTTTCACAAAATGTGATTAGTTCTTTTTTTTTTTTTGGGAAATTGAAGTGTTCACAGTTAATTAAATTTATGTACAATTTCAAAATAAAAATATAGGGAGAATTTCGCTTGACCCTTACATGTGGCTTTATTTGATTTAAAGAAACAAATTTAGAAATTACATGCAGTATCAAAAAAACCAAAATGAAATTTGTTTTGATGTTAAATGACCAAAATGCCCTTTAATCATGTTTTTAATAAATGCACATTCACATTTTAACAGCAATTAATGTGGCAAAATTTTAAATATACATATTATAACAACTTTTACAAAAATTCATTAGTGTTTTTGAATGAATTTACAAGTACACATAAGCATCTCAAAAACTAACTAGCAAAATTACAAGAATACATACAAAAATTCACAACTCTTAATTGAAAATAATATATATAAAAGGTTACCAGTGTTGATGAATGGAGTTACAAGTGAACATAAACATTTTAATAATTAAAAATAGCAGAATAACAAATATCTATATGCGGAAATGGATTTTGGCCATTTATCATCAAAACATAATTTCATAGCGGTCTTTTGGTACTGTAGTATAATTTTATAATATTTAAATCAAATAAAGTCACATATCGAGGTTTAGTGAAATCATACAAAAATTTTAAATTAAGATGAAAACAGATAAGTAAGATCCACCTCCTCCCACATGGCCACATGTATTAATTAAGAGACAAGTACATTTGAAGTCCTTTATTTCTCTTTCAGTGTTTTTGAGTTATAAATTTCCTTCGTAGAATGGAAAATGAGCAACCCGTAGAATATATAATTTTCGACTAAATAAATAAGAGTAAAATGCCTCAGCTTCCGTCTATTTACTCTGAATTAAAGAGTCATCTCCTACCTTAAAAATCCATATGGACATTCATTAAAATCAAAAAGTATACTTTCTAGTTTTTGGATTAATTCATCGGTATTTGACGCTACTAGCAATCGACTAGTTGAAACTTGTAGGAATGTAGGCCCAAAATGAAGGGACATTGTTACCTCCAAGTAACTATCGTGGTTGTATACCCAAGCTCAAACGCAAAACTACTAGTCTAGTTGAAATAACCACAACCAATTGATCTAAACATTTGGTGGTAACCTCCCTTCTAGTTTTAAATTTCAACTTGCATCCGCTCAACTATTAGCTGACTATTAATTCACAATGTTGACATGTTATTTTGTCTAAAATGCCCCTCCTTAATATTAATATTACTTAATCATAATTAAACCACATATAGTTATCCAAAATTTAAAAAAATAATTTGAATATAAATATTATATTCAATTTTGTTGTCATACAATCAAAGTAATTACCATATTACAAAGTTAATTAATGTTATTGTTCTGGTGTAGAACTCAAATGTCTAGCCTAGAAGTAGGCTGGGAGATTGATCTAGGATCGAGGTGCTCCTCCTGTATGCTTATGGGACAAGCGTACAGGAGAAGGGTGGATCTGTACACAACTAGGCGTTTCGCCAAAGGGCGGTGTGCACACAGTGTAACTGTATGTAGATTAGTTCAGGGATGAGAACTGTGTACCTTGGCCGCGTATCTCCTATTCGTATATATAGAGAGTGTACCTTGTTGGTTAGATCTCCGGCTCCCACGTTGGGTGTGTCCGAGGATCTAGCAAACCGCCCTGGTGACTAGGTCTTTCGGTTAGGGTGTTACGATCCTTGCGCGGACTGCCCCCTGCATTGGCCGGTTGGCCAATGGACCTTGACTAGGTCCATAACAGTTATAATTTTAATTTTTTCCCAATAAATTTAAATGTTTAATCTCGTTTGTTTAGTAAAACTTATCTATGATATAATATTTTAAATATAGGGATAGGATGGATCCGAATCTCATTTATTTTTATCATTTCTCTCTCCTATTGAGATTCTGATCCAATAGTGAAAAAGTGGTAATGACTTGGTAGTGATATAAAATTGGTAGTGACAATATCTTATCCCTTAAATATATATGTAGATCATATATGTATTTTCATTTAAATTATAAAATGATATAATTTTAAAATCCTTATATTAATACATTATAATTCAAAAATAAATTAAATATAATTCACAAAAAACATGTTTGTTAAAAAATTATCATATTTTTTTATCAATTTGTTAAAATTGTTCACTTAAAAAATTACTCCAATTTTTCTTCATTTAATAAAAATATTAAATAGATCATTAATAATTAACAATGTTAAAAGATAAATTAGGGCTTTGGTATAATGAGTGTAAATTAGTAAACAAGATTTGTTCTTGTTGGACTATGGGTTATCCACCCTTGGTGGATTAGACCTAAGTTCATTAATTATTGGGGTTTAGTGATAGAGCCCATTTTGTTTGAGCGGCATGAGCAGGAGTGGTTTTACACTTTTTTTTTATTATAGTAAATACCCTTTTGGGTCCCTGAAAAAATACGCGCTACCCATTTTGGTCCTGAGTAAAAAAAATGTCATTTTTGGTCATTTTTAGGGACTAAAAAGGACTTTTTAGGAATTTGTGAGGGATTAAAATTCCCACAAAAAATGACTAAAAGGACTAAAGGGACTTTTTTTTTTTACTTTTTAAGGACTAAAAATTACATTTTTTTTTTACTCAGGGACCAAAATGGGTAGCGCGTGGCTTTTCAGGGACCAAAAAAGGTATTTACTCTTTTTTTTACCTTCGTGGGTGTTTCACTTTTTGAGAAAGACAGGCAAGCCAAAGCTTGAAAAGTGGGATAGGGACTAGACCGTGAAGATCTAACCCTCAATACAAACAACTAGAGTGGGTGTTTCATCTTTGAAGTGAATTGATGAGCCTGTTTTATGAAAGCACCATAAGCCACTTTTATAAGTTCACATGTAACTCAATGAATAAATAAAAATTTACTATAATTGATGGCAAAACTAAAATACTATAAATAAAATACTTATGAGATACCAGATGCAATGCATTTATTTATTGTCCATATAGATAAAAAGTGCAATGCATTTTTGGGTCCGCGTGCCCTACTTAGCGAATCTGAGTTGAGCATGCTCATCTCAAAATGGTAACGTTTTGGGTGAGGGAACCTTTTTTCTTTTTCTTTTTTGTAATTTTTCCTGTATTTTTATTTATTTGGATTAAATTGTTTGCTACATTCTGAAATATTTTTGGTGTCCAGTATCCCAAATTAATTAATTTCTACATATCTAGCATCCAAAAATATTTTTCCAATGCCACCCATATTCTAAAATAATTTTTCAATAGCACTTAATATCCTGAAATATTTTTTCAGTAGTATCCAGTATCTTAAATTAATTAATTTTTTGTGCATCCAACAGCGTAAAGTATTTTTTCAAAAGCACTCACTACCTAGAAAAAAATATTTTATGATACTGGACACACTAAAAATTAATTAACTTGAGAAATTGAGTGTTATTATAAAAATATTTCAGGCTGTTAAACACAACTTACCTTAAACAAATGAAAAAATTTAATGAAAAAATATAACCCTAATTTTGGGATGAGCATTCCCTGCTTGTCTTTTAATGGAGCAGGGAATGTGGATTCTGCAGTTCTTGAATTTTTTTTAAGTAGCAGATAAGATAGGGATGAGCTCCCACTTCCCCAATCATGGTCACAGATAATTTCAGCCAGATCATCTTGACATAGCATGTGCTTTCTTTTTCTTAAATTAATTTTAAATTTTAATCATTGAAAACCAAAAGATAAAATCAGAACTCAATCATCGTTGGGAAAATTAATTAGAAAAATCTTCTCACTCAATTCAATCTGGTAAACTTAAAGAAAAGAAAATTAATAAACATGATAGAATTATTCTATTTTTATTATGATATATGGAGAGTTTAGGTGAGTTGGGCCAATACTTACAACATAAATGAGGCAAATTTATCTCATGATTTTTTAAAAAACTAAAATAAAATAATGATTAAATTTGGAGACAAGGCATATACGGAGAACATGCTCGCACACCACACTGTCACAACAATGGAAATCATATCCTGTATACGTTCCCCGAATGAATTTTCCTCTTTCTTTGTTTTTATTCGCCTCCCATGATTAACATTTGGAAAATTGTAAATAAATGCCTCCAAATTTTAAAAATCCCAAATCAGTGATTTCAATTTCAAATATCTCAAATCAGTCTTAATACAAAAATGAAATTTTGAAATCTTTATGTTTTTACAATATTTCCTGTCATTCAAAAAAAAAAAAAATTGTCGTCGGGTGAATTTTGAAAACCATCGTTATAAGCATATATACTAATGCTTAGAATTGATAAAATTGTAAGGACCTAATAAAAAAGTACATAGACTTAATTAAACATTAAGTGAAATTTATAAGGACAGAAAACTTAATTTTCTCTTTTAATTATAACACTATTGTTACGGACTTGTACCAGGCCCAATAGCGGTGAAGCCCAACATCAATAGGTAAGGCATAACCGATCCTATCTATTAGAAAGACGGATCCTAACTCCCCCAATAATCTAGAAATATCGCCAGATATGGTTGAGCAGTTAGGATCCTCGGGCCGGAGATCACGCCAGGCCCAGAATATCCTACCTAAGGTACGCTCTATAAATACTGAGGTCAAACCCTAAGGTACACACGTTCTAATATCTGAACTATTTAAATACTGTCACACTGTGCACACACCCCACCCCCTCGGTGAAGAGCCTGGTTGTGTACAGTGATCCTACCTTCTCTTGGGTGCTTTCCTCATAGGCATTCAGGAATAGACCTTTGATCCAATATCAAAGCTCCAGCCCATCAGGCTGGACATCTGTGTTCTACACCAGAACAGTGGCGCCGACCGTGGGGACCATAAACTTCAATCCCCGTGACCAATGATGGTTAATACAAGAAGTACAAGCCAAAGGCAGACGGAGACAGGACCTCTGCCCAACCAACCGTCGACGCAGTCACATGCGAAGGAGCAGGTCAACCCCACGGGGGAAGATCCGCCCTCACCGCCACGGCACGACGAACCGATCAACTCCGCCCTTAACAATGGGTACTTGGCCGATGACCAGTCAAACACAGAGTCCTTGGCGGCACGAAACGCTAAGCAAGCGAACGTCCTCCAAGGACTGCAGAACGTAGTCCCGGAAGCTTTCCCAATCGAACACCCAGAGATTTGCCGCCTGCAGAGCACTCTAAGCACACTGATGAGACGCATCGAGAATTCGGAACACCGAACCTCTTTGCACATGCAGCGGCTTGAACAACGTATGAAGCAGAGGGAGTCGATGTCAAGGCAATCCGAGTCGAGGCAGTCCCCGTCAAAAGAGTCTGCGACAAAGGAATCCGCGTCCTCCAAAAGGGGCCAAGACGACAGGACCCGAGAAGGGGTCCGAGATGGAGAAACATCACACGACCGACAGGGGAAGACCAGGTCAGATAACGGCCGAGGCAGTAGCCTGCGATACCCCGGTAGGAAGTTGGATGGAGAGGATGAGAACCGAGAAGGAAGACCTCCACGACGTCCACCAATAGGGGTTCCTCGGAGAAGGTACGTCGGGGAAGAGAATCTCAGCCCTTTCTCAGATGACGTGTTCAACGCGCCATACCCGGATGATCTTGACCTGGCCGACCTCACAAAATACGACGGAACCCAAGACCCGACTACCCACGTCGAGGACTTTGAGGTCGTTATGTGCGTAAGAAGACTCAGAAAGCCCGTCATCACCCGAAGATTTGCTCCAACTCTCAAAGGAGCAGCCTTAAAATGGCTCCATACCTTGCCCGTAAGGTCGATACACACTTTCGATCAGTTGGCAGAGGCAATCGAGTTACATTTTGCTACCAGCAAACAACAACCGAAGTCCCAATACACTTTGGACAAAATTAAGCAACGCCATGGGGAGACGCTTCAAAGTTATCTGGATTGATTCAGGGACGAGGCTTTGCAAGTGCGCGGGTTAAATGAAAAGGTACATGTACACCTACTGGCCGCCGGCCTCGACAGTGAATCTTGGCTAGCCGAATCATTCTTTAAGGAACCGGCCAAGACCCTGAACGAATTCATAACGCGATCGAAGAAATATTTGGAAATGGAGCAAATGCGCCTAGCAAATGCTCCTCGGAAAGAACAAGATAGGAGGACGCCGCCAAGGGACAAAAACCAGTCTGACAGTCGCAAGCAAGATCGTCGGGGAAGAAACTCAGATAATAAATCCCCCAGCGCAAAATCCAAGGTGAAGGGCAAGTATGACAAATATACTCCTTTAAACGTCCCCCGCTCCCAGTTATGGAGGGAGGTAGCATCGACCGAAATGCAGAAAATTGAGAAACCTCGGCCTCTCAGAAAGCGAGCCAGTACGGACCACACCCGTTTCTGCTCTTTCCACGACAGCCCGGGGCATACCACGAACCAATGCTATGAACTCCACGATGCCATTGAGAAATTCTTCAGAGAGGGAAAATTGCGTCAATATGTGATCATAACCCAAGGGCGTAAAAGAGATAAGCGCAAAAAGGCAATCGACAGGAAAGCCCGAGAGCAAGAAGGATGAAAAGCGGCGGAGGCCGGCGTCCGAGGAGGATGACTTTCCCGAGGCCGAATTTGATTGTAACGTGATTAGCAGAGCCTTTGGCGGAGGTGGAGACACGGCAAGCCAGCGAAGGAAATACCTAAAGGAGGTCCTCTCAGTGAGGGACCGTCCCAAGTTTAAAGAAGACCCGTGTACGACAAATAAGGTGGAATGACCCCAGCTCCTTTTCACAAAGGAGGACATGAAAGACGTGGTACCCAGCCATCAAGACGGCATGGTAATCACGGGAACCCTAGTTAATTGCCGGGTCAAAAGAATCTTTATAGACGCTGGAAGCTCGGCTGATATTATTATCTTGGACGCCTTCAAAAGGATGAACCTGGATAAAGAAGACCTGAAACCATGCAAGAAAACCCTTGTCGGGTTTAATGGAGAGCTCTCCCCTCCCAAGGGGTACATCGACCTCAGACTGACCCTCGAAACGAAGGAAGGCTTCAAGTCAGACCGGGTAAGGTTCATTGTGGCCGAATTCCCTTCCCCTCATAATGTGATACTGGGTAGGCCAACTCTCCACAAGTGGGATATGCTGGTGTCTACCAAACATCAGAAGCTAAAAATGGTGAGTAACGCCAACAAAGTCATCACCATCAAGGGCGATCAGAAAGAATCCCGACAATGCTATTTCGAGACAATCCGGAAAGGCGAGAGCGCAGTCCCATCCCCTTCCCAGCCTCGAAATATCTATCCCGGCTCCAAGGACAGAGGAGGGGGCGAAACCCAACCAGCCAGTTAATATGGTGGAATTGGACTTGCGGGACGAGCCCGAGGTCCCCCGTCCAGAGCCAGAAGGGGAGTTGAAGATCTCATCGTCGGGAACGGGCCAGCCCAAATCACAAAGATAGGCAGAACATTGAACCCAGGCTTAAGAATAAGGGTGGAGGAATTCTTGGCGATAAACATAGATGTTTTTGCTTGGAGCCCGGCCGAAATACCTGGGATTGACCCAGATTTTTGTTGTCACAGGTTGGCCATTTGGCCAGAGTCAGCACTAGTGGCCCAGAAGAAGAGAAAAAGAAGACCAGAAAGGCAACTGGCCCTTGACAAGCATGTCAACGAATTGTTAGAGGCAGGGTTCATCCGAGAAATACAATATACCACATGGTTTTCCAACGTGGTGATGGTCCTGAAACCAAACGGCAAGTGGAGGGTCTGCACGGACTACAAAAATTTGAACAAGGCATGCCCAAAAGACGCCTATTCGATGCCCAACATCGACCAACTAGTGGATAACTCATCCAGGTTCCAGTTGCTATCTTTCATGGATGCCTACTCAGGGTATAACCAAATCGCGATGCACCCTGACGATCAAGAGGCCACGGCCTTCATCACCGAAAAAGGAAATTATTGTTATAACGTCATGCCATTTGGTTTGAAGAACGCCAGGGAACCGTATCAGAGGATGATGAACAAGGTTTTCGAGGACCAGCTCGGCCAGAACATCGAGGTCTATATCGACGACATGATCGTCACGTCATATGACCCCGACGACCACATCCGTGATCTGGAACAAACCTTCAACAAATTGAGGAAATACAGGATCCGGCTGAACCCGACAAAATGTGCCTTCGGCGTCTCGGCTAACCAGTCGCGGAATCGAAGCCAACCCGGAAAAATGCAAGGTCGTGCTTGACATGCAAGCTCCTAAGAACAAAAAAGAAGTCCAAAAGCTAACGGGAAGACTGGCGGCATTAACTAGGTTCTTACCGAGATCGGCAGAGAACGCCCTCCCCTTTTTCAAATTATTGAAAAAAGAAACAACGGCGGACTGGAACTCGGAGTGTGACGCCGCATTCGAAAAAATCAAACAATGCCTGGCAACCCTGCCAGTTCTATCGAAACCTCAGCCCGGTGAGACTTTGTTCCTCTACCTGTCGGTCGGGGAAGAGACAGTGAGCTCGGTACTAGTCCGAGAAACCGAGAATGGTCAGGAACCGATATACTTTGTAAGCAAAGCCTTGCAGAGCTCGGAGCTCAGGTATCAGAAGCTGGAAAAATTGGCTTTCGCCATACTCACAACGGCAATAAGACTTCGCCCATATTTCCAAGCACATCAAATCGTAGTTCGGACCAGCCAACCGATCCGGCAAGTGCTCCACAAGCTCGACCTCGCCGACAGGATGATCAGTTGGGCCATAGAATTATCCGAATTCGACATCACCTATGAAGCACGACACGCCATCAAGTCGCAGGCGTTGGCGGACTTCCTGCGGGAACTGACACGGACAAGGAAGGATACCAACAACCTCGACCTCTGGAAAGTGTATGTGGACGGGTCCTCGAATTCCAAGGGAAGTGGGGCCGGAATAATCATAGAAAGCTCCGAAGGAGTTGCAATTGAACATTCCCTGCAGCTAAACTTTCCAACGTCAAACAATCAGGCCGAGTACGAGGCACTCCTCGCCGGGCTCCAACAGGCCAAGGACCTCGGAGCCCAGAGAGTTTCGGTTTTCACCGACTCACAGCTCATCGCCACCCAGGTTGATGGGACGTACCAAGCCAAGGGCCCACTAATGGAAAAATACCTAAATAAAGTAAAGGCGACACAATCAGATTTTGAGAAAGTGACGGTCACGCACATCCCCAAAGGAGAAAACGTCAGGGCCGACATCCTCTCCAAGCTCGCCAGCACTAAAGGCACGGCCAACCACAGGACCATGGTCCAACAAAATCTAGAAGAACCAACCTTTGTCATGGTCATATTCACTTCCACCGATTGGAGGAAGCCACTCGAAGATTACCTCGAGCGAGGAATTCTCCCCCTTGAGACTACCGAGGCTAAGAAGCTCATTCGGGAGGCTGCGGTGTACACAATGGTGGAAAATCACCTCTACCGAAAATGCCTACATACCCCAATGCTAAGATGTTTGAGCACAAACGATAGCAGATACGTTCTTGCAGAAATCCATGGAGGAATTAACAGGGCAGCACATGGGGGCCAAAGCATTGGCAAGAAAGGTGCTACGGGCCGGATACTATTGGCCGACTATGGAGGCGGATTCCAAGGAGTTCGTCAGAACGTGTGATAACTGCTAAAATCATTTGGTCCCCTCCATCGGACATGGAATACAACTCGACCCCATGGCCATTTTACAAGTGGGGGATGGACCTGCTGGGGCCATTTAAAGCCGCCCCCGAACAATTACGATGGTTAATAGTGGCGGTCGATTACTTTACAAAGTGGATCGAAGACAAGCCCCTAACCACAATCACCTCGGCCAGGGTGCGGCGTTTTGTCCGACAAAACATCTTTTCCCACTTCGGAATCCCGGCCGAGGTCGTGACCGACAACGGCACCCAATTCACTGACAGGAACTTCCAGGGCATGATGGTCGACCTCGGCGTCACACACCACTTCGCCTCTGTCGAACATCCTCAGTCAAATGGCCAAGCCGAGGTGGCGAATAAGGTAATCCTGGACAGGCTAAGAAAAAAGATAGAGGACGCCGACTCCAGTTGGGTCGAACAGCTCTATAACGTATTATGGGGCTATCGAACCACCATACAATCGGCTACCCAAGAAATGCCTTTCCGGATGACCATGATTCTCGTCGAGATAGGCCAACCATCCTGGAGAAGGCTCTACAGATGCGAGGCCATGATTCCCGTTGAGATAGGCCAACCATCCTGGAGAAGGCTGAGGACTCTCGAGGAAGGTGAGGGAATAAACAGCAAAGCGCTAGCAACCGAGCTAGATTTAGTGGACGAAGTCAGGATCACGACACACTGCCGAGATATGGTGGCCAAACAAATCGTCGCAGCCAAGTACAATCGAAAGGTGAGGCCCCGATCTTTCGACAGGGGTGACCTAGTGCTCAGAAGAGCTTACGTCGGCAACAAAAACGCCAGGGATGGCAAGTTAGCCGCGAATTGGGATGGCCCGTATCGGGTCAAGGAGAAGCTCGACAGAGGAGCCTACGTTCTCGAAACCCTGGCAAGGAAGCCAATCAAAAGGACATGGAACGCCGACAAACTAAGGGTCTACTACAGGTAGACCTAGTCACGGCATGCCTCCTACGTCGGACACGTTATGTCCGAGTTTGTTTTTGCTTTTATTATTTCCATTTTAGTTTTGGTTTTATTCATTTATGCAATTTTTCGTCTTAAGTTGTTAGCTCTTTGGAGCGAATCATTTCTTGAATTAATGAACAGTTCCTTAATCGAAATTCAATTTCAAGAGTACTTGACGATATGCTAACTACCTACAAGGAATCAGACCAAGACTAGGGTTGCTCGATCCAATCATAACTCCATCCATAGGTATCAATCTGACACCGGAGCCAACAAGCACGGGTCCCTTGAAACTATGTAAGGCCGCTGTCATCAGCCCTTGCAAATATCTTGATGCATCAAATTTAACACCTAGATAAGAAGGCGAATAGTCATGACGGACCCTGATTAGGTCAAAATGTTTAAATGTGTGTCCATACGACCACAGCTGAGCATGTGACGGTTTGCCCTTACCTTGGTTAAGATACTGGAAAAGGACTCTGGAGCCTCGTAGCGTGGTTAATTTGAAAACCCCTACCGTACACCTGGTCTCTCACACCAAAAAAGTACTAGCGGACTCTATTTATTTAAGACCCTGGCTCGATCAAGACCATACCAACATGCAACTGACGCGTAAAGTAAAAGGAAACACACGATGAAATACTTAAGTAATTTTCATTAATAAAGTGAAGTTACAAAAATTAGGTATAAACAATTACAAAAGCAAATGACCGGTATCAGACACTAGCACAAATTCAAAAAGAAAAAACGCCTAGCTTGGAGAGGCCGCTTCCTCCCCAGGCGATCCATCCCCCTCGAGCGGGACCACAGATGAAGCTTCTTCGCCGACCTGGCCTCCCTGACCTTCATCCACCAGGGACACCAACTCGTCTTCGGGGGAAGAGGGCGGTGGGACCAGAACGCCACCCTTGATAAAAGACCGGTGGTCATGACCAGCAAGGTTTAGCTGCACCTCCGGGTTGAGATGGCGAATATGCGCGAGGGCCATTCTGAAGCAGTCAGCCGCAGCCGCCTCCACCGCCTCCAAGTGAGCATTCTTTTCCTCCTCAAGGGCACCTCGGGTCTCGGCAAGCTCCGTGACCAAATCACCGTGTTGTTGCGTAAGGGTCTTCATAGCCTCTATGCTTCTAGATTGGGCCGACCGCATATCGGCCAACTTGGAGTTAGCCTGGTCCAGAGCGGCCTCGGTGAGCAGAAGCTCCTCAATCGCCTTCCCAGTCGCGACCTTGAAGCTATTAAGCTCCTCCTCCAAGCGGCCCTTCTCCTCCTCGGTGTGGTCCTTCTCCTCCTCGGCCCGGCCCTTAGCCCCCTCAGCCTGCTGCTTTTCCTCCGCGAGCCTCTTGGCCTTTTCTTCGGCCATTTCCAGGTCCAGCTTCAAACGCCGGACTTCACCCGCAGCCCCAACATAATAACCCCGGAGGTGGAGATAGGCCTGAGACAATCTGAGGGCCTTGCAGAGGTAGTCATGCACGTTGTGCACCTCGCATTCATTTACGGGATATAAAGGTTGGGAGCTCATGAACTAACGAGGCGGGAAGAAGGTGAGTCCGAGCTCTTCCGTGATCCCGTTCTCCCAGGCCAGACCACGTTTGATGCCGACTCGAGGAGCAACAGTTGGAACCTTGTGCGGAGATGGGGGACACGGCGAATTGGTGTGAGGACCTCCTTCCCAGTGTCGGTTGCTGGAGGGTCGGCCTCTGGAGAAGCTCGGCCAGTGGGGGGAGATGGAGGAGCCACTCGCGTCTCCCCGACCTTGGCCTTCTTAGCCACAGCCGCAGCATCAACGGCTTTCTTTTTCTGAGGCTCTGGAGCGGCCTGCTTCCTAGGTGCCTTCTTCGTGCCTGCCCCAGCATCTAGCCTCACATAAGACAGGTATTTTGGGTTCTCCTCCATACGTGGATCTGTACAACAAACAAAAAGGTCAGAAGTCACGATAAATAAAATAGCGCAAGATAAAAGCTATATACTAAGATAAAGGATATCGTACTGGATGTCGACCCCGACCCGGAGCCAGCCTGTTTAATATAAAACGCTGCGCTCTTTACTCCATGCTCGGCAACATAGGAGGCCAGCCGAGCCACCGCAACTCCCTCCTCAACAAGAAGGTCGTTTGCACTGATTTGATACGAGGAGGAGCCGAGTTTGTGATGATCGGCGGACCAATACAGTGGAAACCGCCACTCCACGGCCCTTTAGAAACCAAGGTTGCTCACCAAAGGTGGCAACCACCTTGAAAAAGGCATTTTTAAAATGCTTGAAGGAGTCAGAGAAGGCGGAGAAGAGTTTCTTGTCGAGATCACTCCGGAGAGAAGTCAGCCCCTTCAGTGTGGCTGGCTCCCTACCTGAGCGAGGGGTAAAGGGACAGAAAAAATAAAAGAAAAGGGTGGCTGTGCAAGGAATGGCGGGGTTGAACGAGCCACACAGGTGCTCGAATGCCACAAGGTAAGCCCATTAGTTAGGGTGAAGCTGAGAAGGGGCTAGATGAAGATGAATTAGGCCGGATATTTGGAACTCGGTAAACGGGAAGTGAATACCAAGCCGGGACAAGTAGTCCCTATAGAAGAAAAAGAAGTTTGTGCACTCGGGCTCCCGGGTAGAGCAGATCGGCTCGTCCTCATCAGGAGGACTCAGCAAACATCCAGGCGAGCCCGACGACCCTAGTCGGTCCACGTCCGCAGCAGTCATCAAGGAACACGTTGTCAGCACTTCATGTGTTACCCACGGGTACTTAGCCAGAAGAGCCTAGGAAGGACTGTGGAATCTGCCTCCCCAGCTCGGACCTAGAATGGTAGGGAGAAGACGAGTACTCATTTACCTATAACAAAAATAAAATAAAAAGCTATAGTCAGCACTAAGAGGATACCTGACTGAGATAAACTACTGCGTGAAGGAGGGAGACTAGTAGCATCCGCCAAACGTGGACCCTCGGTAGCCGGGGCAGGCTCAGACGATGAGCCATGACGACAGGAACCCAACACATTGTTGGCCATGGAGTCGTGCCCATTCGCAATATATGTGGAGCTCAGAGCAATGTACTCCCAGCAGGGACCGAGATACCCATCCAGAAGGGACTCCGACCCTGTGTGGTAAGGTGCCGCATAAAAATTGATGGGCTCGGCCGAAATGATGTCGGCCTCACTCTGACTCTCAGGACCAGGCCTAATGAGGTCGGACTCCGGCTAGCTGGACCTAGGAACGGACGGCTGAGATCCTCCAGCACTCCTACTACCGGACCCACCCCGGAGAACAGAGGCTAGTTTCTCCTCCTTAGACAATGGAGTGCCTAACAGCCAGAAACTAAGGCGAGGAAAGCGCTCTCGCAGGGCCCCCTCCTCAGTTGGGTCTAAAGGCTGATTTGAAGATGATGGACGTTTACCCTTATCCATCAAGGCTGGAAACTCAAACCTATACAATCTTCAAAGGGTTGATAAGAAAAGGGGAGGGACCAGAAAGAGTAAAGCTAAGAAACAAAACGCTCCCCCAAGCTAGGACCTACGGGTACCAGAATGCTATGTGCAAACGTGCCCAACGGTTACCCAGAAACACCAACTCATCCCGAAAACCCAGAAACCCCCAAACACTAATGAAGAAGAGAGAAGAAGCAAGAAGCCAATATCGCAGAAGTACAACGTTAAAGTAAAAACGTTTAAAGGTTAAGAAGAGTAATATACCTATCGATTCGAAGATCGGAAGAAGGTAAAGTGAAAGAAGGGGGAAATTTAGACAGTTTTCTGGGAAAAAGGGGAGGAGGGATCCTCAGAAGTGCAGAGAGAATTCTTCGCAGAAAGAGTTTTGGTGTGGAGAGCAAAGTAGTGGAAGTGAAATGAGGAGTCCCAACCACGTTTGACATAAAGGAAAGAGGAGGGAAGTTCAAAAAACCACTCAACCGTCAGGGGCACAAGCGACTAGTCGCCCCAAAAGCAGAGTTGACGTACGACATGCTACTGGCGCATTAAATGCGCACGAAAACTGAAGGCGGCTGGGTGTGACGGTTGGAACCTGTCCCCAATCCGCGAAATTCAGGTGTCAGGAGGCAATGATGGCGAATCCAGAGGGGTTACTCCCCCGGAATCACGCGGGGCCCACAGCAACCACCCCGGATCCTCTAGCCGCGGGGTACTGATAGTTGAATATTTCATACACTTCTTTTTATCTCTTGATTAATAATTTAGGACTCTTTAGTTAATAAATAATGGCTTTTATACTTATTTGGGCTTTGGGCCTTAGATTATATTTTAGCCATTTTTAATAATAAAATTCCAGTTTTACATTGCTTCACTATTTTTACCATAACTCTTGAACCAGACATCGGATTTGCCTCATTTTTGTCTCATGTTTCAGATGATTCAGAGAGCTACAATTTTTATGAAGACACGAAGAGCAAATTCGGACAAGAGGGCGGTCAATTTTGGAGTCGAAATCAGATGTATATTTCTGGATTTTATTTGGGCTCGAATTTTGTAATTAAAGCCCACTTTTATTTTATTTCTGTTTTGGGTTGAACCATTAGAGCCCATTTCGTTTTTAGGTTAACTTTAAGTTAGATGGCAGCCGCAAACACATTCATTCATTCATTCACGTTTTTGAAAGTTTAGGATTAAATACAGAAGTTCTATTTTCTCTGCAATGTTCTTCGCGTTCTTCGTCTATTCTTCGTTTTTCCCAGCCATGCTCGGCTAAACTTATGTGATTAACCTAACGTTGAGGATTCCATGATTCATCCAGAGGACTCGTGCTTAATCGGTAACTTTACTCGATTATGTTTTCATCTTATCGAATTCGATTTCTGGAAATAGTCCGAATATTAGATTTAATATTCGGTTTGGTTCATCCCAATGACTGAGTTCGAACTAGGTTACAGTGTTGCTGTGCGATTGCACAGTGAGACGCCACTGTTCGGACATATGCTAGGCGATCGTCTAATCAGGGATTCTCTGGATGAATGCAGAGATTTCGGTTCATCCAGAACCAAACATGAGTTAGTTATATTTCGTTCAATGACGGAAGTTTCTGGAATCTAAACGTTGGTTTGATCGTTTTTAATCTTTCTGCATATTTCGTTCTGTTTCAGTTTATTTTCTTTTTAAATCTGTTTGAATCAAAAACCCCCATTTTTACTTTTTCTATTTCACTGTTATTCCTATCAAACCCGCTGCAAGTTCGTTGGGAAAACGATCTAGGTTCCCTATTACTGCAAATCTTTTACTGAATCTAGTTATTTTGGGAGACACGGAAAATATCTTTCCAGGTACCACCCCGGCGCCTTGACTCTCTTGACATCACCTCGCCCCCGGGAAGGTGGGGTGCCGAAGCCGAGGCCTATGAAACCTAACTCGATGGGCCAACGGTATAATTGCCAGGGCGTCAAGGACTCCTCGACCCACCTCGGATAACCTATCCAAGAGCACAATACACCCCAGCAGCTCAAAGACTTGAACTACCAGGCTGGGGGCAATTGTTACGGACTTGTATCAGGCCCAATAGCGTTGAAGCCCAACATCAATAGGTAAGGCATAACCGATCCTGTCTATTAGCAAGAAGGATCCTAACTCCCCCAATAATCTAGGAATATCGCCAGATATGGTTGAGCAGTTAGGATCCTCGAGCCGGAGATCACGCCAAGCCCAGAATATCCTACCTAAGGTACACTCTATAAATACTGAGGTCAAACCCTAAGGTACACACGTTCTAATCTCTGAACTATTTACATACTGTCACATTGTGCACACACCCCACCCCCTCGGCGAAGAGCCTGGTTGTGTACAATGATCCTGTCTTCTCTTGGGTGCTTTCCTCATAGGCATTCAGAAAGAGACCTTTGATCCAATATCAAAGCTCCAGCCCATCAGGCTGGACATCTATGTTCTACACTAGAACAACTATAATTATTTTTGAATAACGGAATCATGAGAAATTATAATAAAATATAATTAATTTGTCTGAATTTTTAAGAAAATTATTCTTAGACAATTCCGACATATTGGGGATTTAAAAAGAACTGTTTATTTGTTAATTGCTAGTCCTATTCATTTCATTTAATTATGGAGCAACTATTTGAAAGGAATCCTGTCATATATTATGAAAAATTATTATTTTAGTCAAATTTAGAAAATTTCTTGTAAAAATTAATCTTGGACAGTTTCCAAATTTGGAATTTTTCTCAAACAATTTTTTTGGGTGGATTATATATAGGGTGAAGGTGCATATTTACCAACCAACAATTAGAGTTGGACCATCTGACACAATAAACTATTTGAGGTATCTTATGTACAAAAGAACAATTAAAAGGGTCCAATTTTCACAGCACCGTTAGATAGCAAAAAACGTCCGTTAGCTAGCAATTTTCACACGTGTTTGCTCTTGGTGAATTTTAGATTGAACTCTTTATTTTTGCAAATGACCCGACAGTGAAAGATGGAATTGAGTTTTTTAGCCTGAATGAAGAGGGGAGACCAGAAAACGCAATCCTGAGAAGAAGAACGAAGGGCAAAAACGCAATCTCGGCCGAATCGACATCAAGGAACCCGAAAGTATGAGCGATTCTCCGAGATGGGGTGCTTGCGATCGTGTTTGACTGAAATCGTAAACCAATCACGCATTCTATTTGATTATCGACAGTGGCGCTAGGGTTCAGGTAGCTGCAATTTCTTCACAGGTAACAGACGATTTTCAAAGTCCCAAGTATACATTACCTCAATTAATATACATTACCTCAATTAATATCAATGTGGGCATGTGAATCTCACGTTGGTTGATGAGTATAGTTGTCTATTGGTTTGATGGAAGAACTGGTCCGTTCGTTCCTGGAATTTTTTTTTGGATCCACTGCGCTTTTAATCTTCACCAGCCTTTCAATTTGTCATTGAGGCACACTTTTACATACTCTTGACCTTCTTTATAGCTGTCGTCTTTGTATTTGAAAAAGGACCTCCTCAGATTCTTGGACACAAATGGAGTCACATAATCATACAACATGTTAGATTGAGTTTTGAGGTTCTTTTCCACCGCACCTCTGATGCTGCAAGAATTTGATTAGCCAGCATAAAAACAACCAACCTAGAGCGGCTGAAGGTCAATTAATTAAACTAGTGATTAGGCATCAATTTTTTGACAAATTTTTGACTTCTTACCAGCATATAAGTATCTCTTGATCACTTAAAATCTGCAACCTAGAATTTGATTAGCCAGCATATAAATATCTCTTGATCACTTAATATCTGCAATGTGTGACAAATTTTTGACTTCTTACCTTGCTGCAGCGTTGATGGCGGATAAAGGCAAAGGCGTAGCTGGTTCCAAAGAGGACACGGGGCCTATGTTGAGAGGGAACGATGAGGTACTGGAAATTACTCCCTTGAGTAAGCTGAGGAAGGTAAGTGAAGTTGTTTCTGTTGAGGAACAAATTGTTAGAACCTTTTACATAAGGTCGGGTCAGGGGGAAAATGAGCTTGATGGTGATTATATAGAAGAATTAGGTGAGTTAGATGATGTAGGTGACTTAAATGACCTAGGCAGTTTAGAAGACCCTCCATTGAACCAAAATGTTGGTGAGACAGGGGCAGATGATTCTGACATTGATGATGACAGCTTTATGGGAGAATCATTGTCAGAATCTTCTGAGAGGGAAGACAGTTTAGATGATGATTATGAAATACATGAAGACACTGAGGTTATTGATGAGGAAGAGGATAATTTAGACTATGGTGACCCTGTAGAAGAGAGGCTGAGGTTAAGTCAATTGGATGGGTCTGAAAGAAGGCCCTATTTCACGGTGGGAATGACATTCTTGGATAGGGGTGAGTTGAGGAGGGCTATTGACAAGTATGCTATTGACAATGGGGTTTGTGTGAAAGTAGTTAAGAGTGAGAAGAAAATGGTAATTGCAACTTGTCAAGAGGGCTGCCCATTTAGGTTGTATGCATCTAAAGATAGGGTTGGAGTTGGCTACATTTTGAAAACACTTGTTCACGAACATATGTGTGCTAGGGTTTATAAGAATCCAAGAGCAAGTGTGAGATGGCTAGCTGAACATTTTAAGGAAAAAGTCCAAGACAATCCTCAATATAGTACAAGTGAGATGAAGAAGGAGGTTGAGCGCGACTTGAAACTTTTTTCAAATCCTGGATCCGATGTAAGTGTTGAATTAAGTCCTGAAGCGTTAGATCAAGGCAGGAGGGTTTTTAGAAGAATGTACGTGTGTTTTAATTCATTGAAGGTATGAAATTCTTGTGAACTATTCATTTCTTATCAATTAGTTTGCATAATATATTGTGCTTTCAGTCTATATTTATCTTGGCTTTCTTGGTTTTGTATTAGGTTGGGTGGAAAGTTGGGTGTAGGCCATTTATTGGACTTGATGGTACTTTTTTGAAAGGGAAAGCTAGAGGGACACAATAGAAGCACTTGCAAAGAGGTGAATTATTATTTTTACTACCTTGTATTACTACCTTGTATGCTGCTGATAATTTCACTCTGTGCTGTTGGAAATTTCTGTCTGTGCTGTTGATATATCGTGTCTGAGACTTTGATTAATGGTTTAGTTATAGTGTTGGAAATTATTATCGCTTACCTAGTGGTGCTGTTGATAATTTACTTTTGGGTCTCTGCTGAAATTTCTGTCTGTGCTGTTGATATTTGGTCTCCATTAGTGATTTACATTGTGCAGATTTGTGTAACCCTTAGGGGTTATTTCCTGAGTAATCTGATTTACATTGTGCAGATTTGTTCTACGGATTACCTTTTATATCATGCATAAATATTCGTTTGCTTTCTGTTTACCCTTTTTAGTTTTTTCATTTACTTGTTGTTCACCCATTTACATTTGCATTGTTTATTTCTTCATACATATTTCTTGTTTCAGGCCCCACCCTCGAACAAACCTCATCCTGGACGGAAGAGAAGAACACCTAATCCATGTGGTACAAGTCAACAATCTTCATGCTCACCTTCCCAACAAACACCACAAACCCCTCTGAACCTTGCAACCAATCAAGCAGAAGGACTCCAACTCCCAAATATGGATTTGGAATAATGGTAGACGAAGACACGGGTAGAAGTGTTTACAATGTGAGGTTTATGTAAACAATTCATTGTGGTTGTTAATTCTGATTTTTTTTCCAATCTGTACTGATCTGTTTATTTTGTCCTTGAAATTTCCCTAGCCTGGCTTAAGTTCTGAACAGGTAATTGATGAGGGAACACCTCCCCTGTTTCACCACAATGCCAGCCCTGAAACGAGATTTGCAATACCAAATGAGAAAGAAATCAGAAGATCTACATCTGCAACGTTGTCCTCCCAGGAAGGTTCCAGGAAGATTGGCTTCCCACCCCATACTGATTTGCCACTGCCAGTACAACCACCTGGATTGCAGTGGAATGGTCAACCAAGTATTAGTGGTGTACAACTCAGAATACAAAGCCAAGAGATTATGTCAAGACGAAGATCGCAACTACAACAACAAAGCGATCAAATGAAGCACAAGAATATGCCTAGCTCCAGCAAGTAGACTTGTTTAGATGGCTATTTTTTGTTGGATGATTTCTTTTGGTATATATGTAAAATCACCAAACTTTATGTAACCTGAAAGCAAGCAACCAACACTGTACTTGTTTTTTGTTTGGTCTCATGACCAACTTTTTGCCTTTGTGGAATTAGGATCCCTTTGTATTTATTTCGATCCAAACAGATTGGAATCAGTGTATATACTTGCTTGTATATTTTGGCAGGTGTAAATGAAATATATCTTCTTTATCATTGTTCCTATTCTTGTTTGTGTTGATATGTGCATTCTGTACAAATTGTGCATTCTGTATATCATTGTTCCTATTCGTTAGGTTATGGCATA
Source organism: Acacia pycnantha (assembly GCA_025563575.1). Lineage (NCBI taxonomy): Eukaryota > Viridiplantae > Streptophyta > Magnoliopsida > Fabales > Fabaceae > Acacia > Acacia pycnantha. Next base: position 471,634 of record JAMWYP010000343.1, on the reverse strand, counting down.
TTGTCATAATATATTGGTGCATTGCTTGGTGGCTGTTTTTGATGCATAGTCACTGTACAGATCACTTAGCTGTCTAACTTTGCCATGAACTAAGTTTAGGAATATAGAGATTTTTCCATTAACCTAAGCAAAACAAGGTACACACATTTTTGCATCAACCTAAAAAAAACAAACTTCTTACATATAGCTACATCTTCAAATACAATACACACAACCAAACACATGTTACAAACAACAATGATATCACTACTTTAAACTTCCTTTCCCCCTTCCTAAGTTCCCCATCATATAGCTCATGTCTGAGTTTAAGCTTTCTCAAATCAGTGTGTATTGCATCAAGCTCTTCACTCACTCTTTGCCCATGCTCTGTTCTTCGAAGGAAAGAATTTTCATCATATAATCTGTCAATGTCGTTTAGTAGCTCCTTAATCATAGTGTTTTCCCTCTCACCGAATTCGTCATCATGCCAGGCAAAGAACCCGCAACCCCCATCCTGTATGAAAAAATATGCATCAGATAAAATTTTACAAACCTTCATATGCAAAAATTCAATTTTCAATAGCCAACTTACAACTCATTTATCCCCACTTAAATCTAGTTCCCTTAAAATTGACATTTGAACTATAATTGTTCATGTTTTATTTCAAGGGTGAAGGGGCACAATAGCGTTGAATGACCATAATGGAGCACACACCCAACAAGCAGAATACATGATACTGAGTTTTTTTTTTTTTTTTGGTATAAACGATCACTTAATCAAAATGAAGATAAAGGAGTTGGGGATAAATGAGTTGTAAGGTATCCACAAGTAGCTTCAAATCAGATTCACAAATAATTTGAATCGAGCAGTGTGGCCAACTCCCAAATACCCAACTGAGCAGAATCGACTAGTGTCATTGTGGGCAACCAATGAGCAGAATCGAAGAGTAGTGTAGAATCGAGCAGAATCGAGAAGTGTAGTGTGGGCAACTCGCAAATACCCAACTCGGATTAACGTTGCTTACCTGGTAGTAGTATGAGCATCCGTAGAACCTTCGACCTGGGTTGCCGTCCGTCCACGCCGTCCATCTCGAAGCCACCATTCTGTGATAACAGTACCTTCTCGGAGGTTCATAATCATCCTCACGACTGGGTTGTCGAAGAAGGACCACCCTCCGCCTGCTTCTTGCCGTCGAAGATGAAGAAGATGATGTGTTTGCAGACCGCCGTCGCATTTTCGCCCTTCGTTCTTCTTCTCCGGCCTTTGTCTGAATCGCGACGTTGTCTTCCTCTTTCTTCTGTTCGTCGAAGATGAAGCAAAATAAAAGGAAGAAAAAAAAAAACCTCTTCCTTCTAAAATTCACCAAGAGCAAACACGTGTGAAAATTGCTAGCTAACGGACGTTTTTTGCTATCTAACGGTGCTGTGAAAATTGGACCCTTTTAATTGTTCTTTTGTACATAAGATACCTCAAATAGTTTATTGTGTCAGATGGTCCAACTCTAATTGTTGGTTGGTAAATATGCACCTTCACCCTTATATATATATATATAATTATTAATAGGCTGAACCTAGGGAGAAATTTAGTTGATTATTCACATATGTTTTAATTGTTTATAAAGGGTTAAGGACCAAAAATACCAACGAACTATTGGGCCAGGACCACCCAGCACAGCAAACTATTTTTTGGACCAAAAATACCAACAAACATTTTAAAGAGGAGCGCTCAGCACAACGGAGTTAACACCGTTAACAAAAAGTTAACATCTGTTATCTAAGGTGCAGATTGGCCAACGAACTCTTATTTCAGGAGCGCCCAGCACAAAATTCTAAATTTTACTAAATTAAATAATTTTTTCTCAATTGTCATTATTCAAAACTACTTGTATAGATATCTATGGACAAAAATTATTCATTATTTAATTTTGTAAAAATTATAATTTGCTAAAATAAACAAAATTTTTAATTAAAAATATAATTATATGATTTAAATAAAACTCAAGGTGTTTTATAATTTATTATATATGTTAAAAAAAAATTATATGATTTATTTTTATAATAAAACTCACATAAATTTCTTCTAAAATAAAATAATAATTTTTTATGAGAAAAAGAATGTATGATAAATGATATGAGAGAATTAGAGTAAAATGTGTAAAAGTGCACTTATTAATCAAATAAATTAGAGTAAATTTATGTATGTATTTTTTACTCAATCATGATTTTTATTTTTATTTTATTTCTAAATATAAGTCTTATTAATATAAATTTATAAGTATAATTTGTTTCTCTCTTTAAATTATAGCAAGAAATTTAGGTTAGTAGTTCTTAAAGCTCAATTGTGTCAATTGCCGTATAACTTATTCCCAACGATACATTATCTATCTTGAATATAATGATATTAAGTTAACGGCAAAATCGAAAGAAAAGAATATAAAACACCTTGAGTTTTATTTAAATCATATAATTATATTTTTAATTAAAACTTTTGTTTATTTTAACAAATTATAATTTTGAAAAAAATTAAATAATGAATAATTTTTGTCCATAGTTATCTATACAAGTAGTTTTGAATAATGACAATTGAGAAAAAATTATTTAATTTAGTAAAACTTAGAATTTTGTGCTGGGCGCTCCTGGAATAAGAGTTCGTTGGCCAATCTGCACCTTAGATAACGGAGGTTAACTTTTGTTAACGGTGTTAACTCCGTTGTGCTGAGCGCTCCTCTTTAAAATGTTTGTTGGTATTTTTGGTCCAAAAAATAGTTTGTTGTGCTGGGTGGTCCTGGCCCAATAGTTCGTTGGTATTTTTGGTCCTTAACCCTTGTTTAAATACTGTTATATCATATGGTTGGCTATGTTGATATACAATTATACATACATATATTTCAATTTTCACAATTAACTTAGACGCTTCTTGTTAGAATTTAGCGCAACTAAGTGAGCAAATGATTTGGGACTTTAGTGAATAGCATTTTTTTTCCTGGTTTTTAACCTGAAAAATATGCATTCAATTAAAAAACAAAAACAAAACATCAGATATGGAGTAAAATGATTTAATAGGAAAAATTAAAATGGGACTAAAATTAAATTTGACTAAAATAATAATAATTCTAGAGGGGGTGGCGGTGGAGTCTAGAATCTTAATACCCCATAGGGAAAACCATTACAAAACTAATCTACAGAGACCTCAAGATACTATAAACAGTATTTTAAAGAACATTCATGTACAATCACAATGCATTTATTGTCATCTATAATGAAATTCAAATGTGAATTAAAATCACTTTCTATTTCACAAACATAACAAGATCGAGTTGATAAATTCAAATCCTTGACTTTAATGCTTGGGATTTGAAAATACCTTCCTTTGGATACAAGGGATTTGAAAGGGATGAGAGGAAAAAAATTTATATATTGGATTTAAGAAAATTGGAAAAGTGAGGTTACAAAATTTTAATAAAGAGATGTATAGAATCCTACAACTCAAAAGGCAAGATCAAAAACTAAGAGTAAGTTTAAATCCAAAATTATAGGGGTACTTTTTTTTTTTTTTGATAAAATTATAGGGATACTTAGGATAATTAATCTTGATTATTTCTTAATTTGTACAGTATCATATCGGAACCTAATTAATACCCGATTTTGTCATACCTGTATATATATGTAATCTGCCAGTGTCACCGATCAATTCAATCCCATTTTTCTCTTTAAGATGTAAGATAAAAGAATATGAAAAAATAATTAATAACTTGTAACCCACTTCTCTAATTTTTTAAATCCAACTCAATTTTTTCCCTTCTGCTCACTTTCTCTCTTCTCCTCTCATACCAAACAAGCACTTAGGGACTCATGTTCCCTCGTACTTTTATTTTTGTTTCAATAATCCATTTAGGATGCCAAACACCTTTCACCCTCTTCACAACAAAATGACAACATCCGAATTGAAATAATAATAATAATAATAATAATAATAATAATAAATCATACCGCATGGGATAAGATTCCAAAATGGAGTACAAAATTGATAACATCAGAGGCAATGTGCACAGAACATAGCAATTGATAAGATTCCAAAATGGAGTACAAAATTCGACCACATCAAATACTTGTTTATTAAGATTCCAAATAGATATATAGCACTTCTACATTCTGCTAATGAACTATTCTACAAAATTCGACCACATACATAAAATATCTTTTAATTATACATAATTCATCCTTGCTTATTTAATTAATCTAAAGGCAGAGGCAAGGCTGTGATTACTGTTAACTAAAATAGAGAGAGAAGGGACTTCCCTTACATATCAACATGGTCGAAATCTATTGAGGTGCCCTCAAAATTGTATTCAGATTCATGTAACCTGTTTCGGGCCAATCTGCTCAACATAGCCAGACCTGGCATTAAGATAAGAACCCATGTTAGAGCAGTGGTATGAACATGTAATCTCCGACCACATCAAATCATATCTCAACATGCATGCTTCCACATTTGGGAGATTCTAACTGCGTCAAATCCACTACATGTAAGGCTTTTTTTTTTTTTTTTTTTTTTAAAAATCTGGTCAATATTTTGTTTGGATTAAATAAATTTTTCCTTAAAATAATGGCTTTAAAAGCCAAGCATCCTGCATAGTATAAGTTCCAAGCAAAGACAAACCATGCTTTAATATATTGGTTAAGACAATAGAACAAAATTGTACCCTCAATCATCTTGAAAAAGGATGACCACCATCTGTTTGGTGATATCTGGTGTTGGTCTAAGGATTCCTCAATTTCTTTATTATGCCTTCCATCCAAAATTCCCTGCAGTGTTATCACAGCGTCCTTGGCCGTCTTGAGAATACTGTTGTCATCTTTAATTTCCAGTTGGCGAATATCATTCTGGGATGAGGTCATGCTGACAGCAAGGGCAAATTGCGCTGCAGCTGCCCAGCGAGACGAAGCTAACCATTTCCGCTGTCCTTCGAGAGGATTCCCCTCTTGCACTGGCTTGTTTCCACCATCCCCATTGAGCACTAAGCTGCGTAGATATTGAGCATTTGCAGCTCCAGTACTTTGCACCATCTTTGAGAAAGCACTACCATCGTTTGACAGTAGCTCCTCAGGGGTCCCATATTCACGAATCTTCAACAAAGTAAAATGTTAGTATCAGATCCAATATAGCTAAAATAGCTCTGCAGAATCAACATTAAATTCACAAAATCCACGTGTCATTAGATATCTAAAAGGCATACCCGACCACCATCAAGCAGAAGGATCCGATCACAGTCAATAATGGTATTTAGTCTATGAGCTATAATTAACATAGTACAGGATTTAAACTCTTCTCGAATTGTTTTCTGTATTAGTGCATCAGTTCTGACATCAACCGCTGCAGTTGCCTCATCAAGTACCAATATCTTTGATCTCCGTAATAATGCACGAGCAAGACTCAATAGTTGCCTCTGTCCAACGCTGAAATTCTCTCCTCCCTCAGATACCTTGCAAAATACAATATTGCAGATTAATACCAATTTTAACAACCTTTACCACTGCAAAAATCTCATAGGATATATACCTTTTACCTTAAAAGTATATCAATGAAGTACTGCTAACATTCAACTTAAATGAATTTTGCACTAATTTTTCAAAAAACCAAAAACCTTCCTAATAAGGCATTAAGCTTGAGAAAATAATTGTTTTGCAGCATTTTATTCTTTTGTGATTTTTGTAGAGTCAAAAGAGCTTTAGCCTTTAAAGAAGCCTAGTCATGCCAAATGACTTTCAAAAAGGAAATTAATCTTTTTTTTTTTTTTTGGATGATGATGAAAGAAATTAATGAGTTATACAAAGATCAGATCATCAGAAAGCAACCAAATTGGCTGTTCAAGTTTGAGTTGCTTAGCGCGTTAATCTTTCTTTAAAGTCATTGTTTTAACTTCCTTACCGTGTTAAGACATTCTATTTAACATGTTATCCAATTCTTGAGTTCAAGTTATCTCTCTGGAAAACTGTTAACGTGTTAATCCATGCCTCTAACGCGTTAACCATATCTCACTTGTTCCTCTTCACAGATTTAAGCACTAAGTCATCTCCCTAACGCATTAAGTCGTTAACCTACTTCATGTTACAGGCTATGACTCTCTGGAACTTTTCTAACGTGTTCCCTAAAACCAGAATAACGAAAAATGTCCTTAACGTGTTAACACACTTATGCTAACATGTTAACCAAGCCTTTGAAAATGTATCTCTATATTTTTCTTAATGTGTAAAGCATCTTGAGCTAATATGTTAAGAATTTGTGTTTGTCACTAGATTTTTTTTGATGTGTCAAGCATCTTGAGCTAAAATCTTAACAAGCTTCATGTTTCAACTCAACCTTAGACAAACCTTTCTTTAACGTGCTACTTCTTCTATCTAACACGTTAACGAATTTGTGCTTTTTCAGATAATGTTTTTTTGGTTTTATAATGACTATATTAATGTTCTTAACTAGTTAACAATAAAATCTATAAATACTAACACATTTAAGTTGGTAGGTATCAGATTTACCCAAAAGTATTCATTGTTCATTCAAATTCATATTAAAAGCTCTTACTCTGTGCATTCAGATTTGCATTAAAAGCTTAGTCTATTTATGAACTTTAGGGTTTGTATCTACTCTTGTTTGAGTTTTCATTTGGAAATCTTTACTCAATCTTTTGAGAAGAGTTACATAAGGTGTGGGATCCTTAAATGGGATTGTGAGTATATAGCAATCTATAAAGGGAAGAGTTCGAGTTAGTAGGCTAAGTATAGAGTCTTGGGGATTGTACTGTGGCTGCAAGTGCCCGGGTTTAGTGGATATGCTCTAGTGTGATCTTGGGGTAGTTGAACTGAGTCAGTATGAATATTGCCCGTCTAGCATTCTCCTTTTTGTCCATTCTTATTTTGAAAGCTCATCTAGCATTTACTCTATTATCAAGCTTTCTCACTAACTCATTACTCCTTAGTAGCAAGAGTTTTCGAAAGTTTTAAGAGCCACCCAATTCACCCCCAACTAAGTGTCACCCTATCCAAACATTTAGCACTTCAAGAAGTAGAAACTAACTCTGTAAGATTATAACCAAATTAAATGATATGCACTAATGTTGCATGAATCTGTCATGATTTATCAAAGAATATTGCCACAATACATGCTATTAAATTAATTAGGCGTGTTCAAATTGTCCCGGTCCTAGTCATCCCGACCTGGTCCCAAACATCTTGATCCTAGAATCTCTCATCCCGTACAGGATCGGAACCGGGACATATTTCTTTACCTCATAAATTAACTTATCCTTTTATTTTTTGTATTTTTTTACCCCATAAATTAAGTTATCCTTTGATAAGAAGTGTGTCACATCTTTAGTTGGAGTTCAACCGCATATATCGTGATACTAATATTCCTAACTATATACTACATATAGATAATAACGGAGATAATAAATTTGTGCAATAATAATAATAATAAGCTATTATTCAACTCTAGGTCAATTCGTGTGATTATTATGGCATTATTAGTTTTTAAATGATCACTTTAAACAATAGAACATGGAGAATTTAACTAATATAATGATATTTTTAAGTTTACTTTTTTTATTAAAAAAAAAAAAAAAAGTCCCAGTACTACTAGGACTGGGATGCAAATTGCAACCCGGAAAAAACAGGGACGGGAACCAGGATTGGGGTATCCTGGTCCTGTCCCAGGTTTTGAACACCCCTAATTAATCAAGGGCATTAATAAGACAGCAACCTAAGTAACAAACTGTAGGACCAGAACATACATATGTACTAATAGAAGTACAGAAAATGACAGTAGCATTATACAAAACACAAGAAACAATAATTAAAGAGCCATTTAGCATTTACCTCAGCTTCCAGTCCCAATGAACTCCTTCGAATCACATCCTTCAAATGTGCTCTCTCCAGAGCCTCCCAAAGGTCAGCATCATTGTGCTCATTAAAAGGATCAAGATTAAATCTCACAGTTCCTGTAAGTTGCAAAATGAAATTAATGTACTGTAATTGCTATGATTTTATTTAAACTTTCATATTATTACATATATGAAGCTTAATTAAGTTGAAAGCCTGTATCTATAAAACACAATTAAAGACATGAAAGAAATAAATTATGAATTAGAAATTGCTGAAATTTGGGGCTTAAGCAAAGGTAATGTGAATGGAAAGGTCTACAGACCAAAGCAAAGGTACTTTGAAACATTATGATAACAAATAATTATAACTCTCCTGGAAACACAGAAAACAAACTCCAAAACTCCCAAGTAATAAAATCTCAACTGGCTAAAACTCCCACTAAATTTGTAAGGAAGGCTTATTCAATGGGTATGTATGGCATATTAAGTTGATGACAGAACAGTTAAATGAAAGGTGATTAATATCATCAGACAAACCAAGGCAGCAAGCCTTACCAGCCATACGATCAGTTAAATAGCAAATTATTTGTTAAGGTATGATGAAGTGCCATTAATGTTGTTTTCAATTTTTTCATTTCTCTGGTAAGCCTAATCCCTTCCTTAAAAGACACAGAAATTTACTATGTAGAATAAGGTTCATTGCCAGTAAAAATAGAAAAACAATTCAAGACCCTCCTGAGCAGCATAAGCTTGTAGGATGATAGATTTATAAATTAAATTAAATTTTAAGCACAAGGCAGTGGCTGACCTACAATTTATGCTGCAAGATGAAAGTTCATGGGAAGCACTTAATAGCTTAAGTTTTGAAGGAGAAGGTAATTTACACTATACATTAATGACGAATATATTTTAGGTATTTGGTTAAAATGGAATGAGAGTCTTCTACCACAAGTTTCTTCACATTTTCTTATGGGAAAAGAGTACTTTTACAGCTTCTCCAGATTCAGCGCATAGGAAGCATGAATAAGAAAAAGGGGTGCAGTTTTTTTTTTTTTTTTTGGGGGGAGCCCTTTTTGTCTTCTTTGAGATTTAGTGAATGGCTTTCTAGATAGAGGGGGAAGGTTGGAAAGATCTTGAGTCGACTTGGAAGAAAATAATCTTCAATTGCAATGAAACTTAATATTGAGTTGAGAGTCATAAGGTCACGATGTTTAAAATGAAGTGAAAAAAGTAAATACCTGAAAAGAGAACAGGTGACTGTGGGATAATTCCAAGAACTTTACGTAAATCAGTCAGTCCAAACTTAGCAATTTCACAGTCATCAATTAAGATTTTTCCTCTTTCCAACTCTACGAGTCGAAATAAAGCATTAAACATGCTACTTTTTCCTGCTCCTGTCCTACCAACAACGCCAACCTTGTCACTTGGAAAAATTGTGAAAGACAACCCATGTAAGACAGGTGGAAGTTCAGGCCTATAGCGAAGAACAACATCTTCAAATCTGATTGATCCAGATGATGGCCACCCAGGAGGAGGACGGTTACTCTCAATGATAGATGGAGCCTCTGAAGGCAAATCAACATAAGTACCCACACGCTCAACAGCGTTTAAACTATTCTCAGCCAGACTTGCAAGTCTGAGTACCCCTGTGAGCAGACTAGTAATATTTAAAGCATAACTAAGTAGAAGCCCCATCGTGGATGCAAATGCCTGCTGGTTCTCAGCCCTCCCATTTTGCAATACAGCAAAAGATGCAGTAAACCATATCATAATGCCGCCCAAAGTTTCCAGACGAATTGCAAGCCATCGGTTGCCACTCATGTTCACAAGAGTGAATCGTATATTATTGTCCACGGCTTTTCCATTAATGTCAGCCATTCTATCATAAGCTTTGTAAGCACGGATAGTTGATAGACCATTAAGTGCTTCTCCAAATTGAGCATATACAGGAGATCTACTGATAGAATCTAAGCGCTTCACTTCACGGGCCATGCTCTAAAATGAAGAAAAATAATTTAACAAACTGAAAACCGACTTCTATAGAAAAATACTTTGAATTTTAGTAAGGATTAAAACTCATTGTGTAACGATATTATCTAAGAGTAAATCCATATTTATGTGACTAACAATAAAAAGTCTATTGAATTAGGCAAAGATGCTTGCATTTTGTCCAATTAAAAAAACAAGTGACCTCTAAACTGCATCACATGGTTGTTAATTGGTTAAAACTGAGCAAGGCAACAAAGGTTATCAAATGGGATTAGTTGTATGCATACTGCTGAAGAGAGCAGCAGAAAGTTTTGCTACCTTGAAAAAATTCCCCTAGGAGCTAAGCTTAAGTAGATTGAAACTTTGTGAAGATGAAACCCATGCAATGAATTATCTTCTGTTAGATACAGCAGTCATAAAAAATCTGTCAAAATGTTCGTACCTGATAATATAGATAGGCTCCATAAAACACCACCAATAATGGCATTATTGCCCACAAGGACATTGTGCTAACAATCCCTATCAAGATGAATGTTGAAAGAAGCTGGGAAACCTGGCCCAAAAACATATTCACAAACGGAGCAACATTACGGTCTATATCACCAAGATCCTTTGCAAACCTATTGATGATCCTTCCAAGAGGATTAGTATGAAAAAACAACATAGGAGCCCTTAAAATTGAGTGGAGCATAGCGTCGTGCAATCTTTTAGCAGCATAAAGACTTGATATGATTAGCCAGAAAGAATTTGTTAAAGTCACCAAAACCTGAAATAGAAAATGATAGAGAAAATTGAAAATTAATATCTTAACAGGGCTAAAACTCAATGAAGTGTGTAGGTAACAACAATGTTATCATTTACAAAGGATTGAAAGGAGATACGAATATGCTTATTAATAACAATACCACATACAGTAAAAAAAGAAAAAAAAAAATTGTCACAAGATATATCTTGATTCAGGTGCAAAATTATTTTGATGAATGTAGATGACAAAAAATGAATTAATTGACAATGACTTGAAATCTTTGTAAAATGATCCCTCTTGCCAATATTAAATCACACCTGACAAAATGAAAGGGCTGCATATATCAGATTGTAGTAACCAGGATTATAACCCTTTGACGCACTCTGATCAGTCCAATGGCTTAACCATGTGCTACTAGAAACTCGCAACACTTCTGTTAAGATATAGCATGTAAAAAGCACTAGCACCACCCAAAATCCTCCTAATGCATTCTTGTACCTAAAACCACCACAAAGTAACAAGATGAAAGGTCAGGTACGATGAAAAAGTAGAGAAGCACATGGAAATAGAAAGGCCAAAAGAACCACGAACATCATTTGAAAATTCCACCAAATTGTTCTCTTTCCATATAATCCACCATTAAGAACAATTAGAACACCATACGATGCAAAGAATGAAAGATTCTGCAATATGAAGGTATACCCAGGAGGGGCGTGTGGAGTTGTGTCCAGTCTATTGCTACTTCATGTAGTAATTATATTCCATCAATTTATTTGTGTTTCTTACCTCTGTAGAACTTTCAGACTGACAACACCTGTTTCTCGTTCTTCTTGCTTAATAAGAACAGATTTGGCTTCTTTTGGTTTATTTTCAATTTTTGCCATATCATTAGTTTGTCCATTGGGAACTGATTTTGAAGAGGTGTCTTGATCATTAGTTTCAGTGTCTCTGTTTTCTTCTGCATACTCCTCCATCTTTCCTGCATTTTCCATAAGCTTTTGGAACAGCGGTCCATGGTTAGAGAGTTCCTCAAATGTTCCCTCTTCTTTTACCATACCATCATGGACCAGCATAATTCTATCGACTTCTGAAAGAAAATGTAGCTGATTTGTAACAAGGACTCGGGTTTTTCCTCTCAATTCACCTTTGATGCATTTATCAAACACCTGAAATGATATATGCAAGTTACATAATGTTAAGATTGAAACTGGAAATCAAAATTCCATACTTATGGCACGAGATAAAGCAGAAAAGACAGATATAGAGCTCATTAAAATAGTGATAAACAATTGCATATTTCGTTCACCTCTCAGAATTAGCTCATTTAAAATTCATTTATTATACATCACAACTTTTTACAGCATGCAAGCATCTAAGGTAGTCTAACTGTTTCCCATAATCACTAATGAAGCAATAAGAACGTTTGGTGGTAAGAATGCAGTCATTTAACATGGCAATAACCTGTCTTGCAACATGCGCATCCAGAGCACTTAAAGGGTCATCAAATATGTACACATCTGAATTGGAGTAGACAGCTCTAGCCATGGACACCCTTTGTTTTTGACCACCACTAATATTTACCCCTCTTTCACCAATTTCAGTAAGGTCACCACCCTATTCATTAAGCCACAGACCTTGTTAGCATGAATGTCAACTTTTATAAGATCAACCTGAATCATAAAACTTTGATATACTCACAGGAAGCAACTCGAGGTCATGCTGCAGTTCACTCACATCTATTGACTTCTCATATCTCACAGGGTCAAAGCGAGAGCCAAATAAAATGTTATCCCGCACCTGTGCATAGAAAACTGATCAATGTTCGGTCAATAATTATCAAAGGGAACCTTTGAAAAATGGCATCAAACTCTCAAGATAATAATGATTAATATTTAATAACACCTAATCAGCCACATAATTTGGCTTTTGCTGGAATGGTGGAGGATCTTGTACAAAAATGTAGAGACTTTGGTTGCCTATGACTGTACTTAACCCATCAACCACGGTTATCTTCCTATTCCTATGTTCAACATTCCTACCTAGTTGTGTTAAACAATAAACAAGGAGGGAAAAAGACATATAAGCACCATACAGTTGCGTTAAAGATCCATGAAATTTGTGGTACATAAGCAACTGTCCCTCTTATAACAACAGTTGCATCTGCAGTAGGAGGAAGCTCCCCAAGCATCGCAGATATGAGTGATGTCTTTCCTTCTCCAGTACCGCCCACAATTGCAACAAGGTTACCAGCAGGTACATCCAAATTGACATTAGACAATGTAGGCCTCCCAGCCTGAAGAAAGGAAACTTTAGTATTTCTGTTTCCAGAATCAATATCAAATTATTCAAATTAATGAAGTGCAAGAAAGATTCACGGTCATATGATACTAGAAGGCATAGTAAATTTAACAACAATGAACGTAGCACTTGAGTCCACAATTAAGGACCTCCCTCCAACCATTAGTTTGTGAAGATATGTTTAAGAGTAGGGGAGTTTAACCTTTTGGAGTTTGAACAAGGCTCTTCAAAAGTTCCCACAAAATCTAAGGTTTTGTCAGTTACAAGGTTGCAGGAATCCACACAGCTTAACCTCGTCATCCCTAAATGTTTGGATTAACCACGCGGTTGGGAATATTTGTCATAGGGTAATGAAGTGTGAAACCTTAAGCAATCTATTAATAGCCTCATGGATAATAGTCCTATTGCAGGAAAGGTAATCCTTCAATAAAATATGTTGAGAGCAGCAATTTTAAATATTAATTATTATTTATATACTTATTTTATATTAGGCTTGTTATCTCTTTCTCCTAGGATTAGATATGGGTACATACTCTACATTTAACAAGTTTTATAAGACTCAAACTCTTACAAAATGGATATTCAATTCAGTATTCTTTTTCTTGCATGTTGAACTGGATTTGAGACAATTATAGAAAAATATCAAGAAACGGAGGCTAACACCAAGCAAATTTATCAGCCACAGATACTAAAGCTCAACATTCAGCCTCAATATGGAATCAGCCTCACCAGCTAGACATTAAGAATGCCTTTCTGAATGGAGAACTAAAGGAAGACTACATGAACCTACCTCCAGGTTTTGAAAAGGGCAAAATTGATCAAGTGTACAAGGTGATGAAATCATTATATGGTCTAAAGCAGTCTTCCAAGGCATGGTTTGACAGGTTCTCAGAAGTCTTGAAGTCAGAGGGCTACAAACAAGGATTATCAGATTATACAATGTTTGCCAAACTAGAGGACGGAAAGAAGTGCATCCTCATTGTGTACGTTGATGACATAATCCTTACAGGAGATCATATTGAGGAAATATCTAGGATAAAAGTTGCACTTGAGAAAGAATTTGAAGTCAAGGATCTTGGAAACTTGAAATATTTCCTTGGGATGGAGGTTGCTAGGTCAAGACTAGGCATCTATGTCTCTCAAAGGAAGTATATACTTAATATTCTACAAGAAACAAGCATGCTTGGTTGTAGTCCCGAGCGAACTCCTATTGTGGTTCAAATAAAGAGGAAGAAGAAACCTAAGCAAAACAATAAAGAGAAGTCACAAGAAGGTGACTCAGATGATGAGATTGAAGAAGAAGATCAAGACCAAGAAGCAAATGAAACTGTCGATAAAGGAAGATATCAGAGACTTGTTAGGAAGTTGATTTATCTCTCTCATACAAGACCTTATATAGCTTTTGCAATAAGTGTGACCAGTCAGTACATGAGTGAGCCAAAGAAGAAGCACATGGACGTAGCCTACAGAATTTTGAAATATCTAAAGGGTACTCTTGGTAGAGGATTGTTCTTCTAGAAACAGGAATGAAGAACTGTAGAAGTATACACTGATGTAGATTGGGGAGGAACTCATCCTGACAGGAGATAAACTCTAGTTATTGCTCCTTCGTATGAGGAAACCTGGTTACCTAGAAAAAGCTAGAAACAGAGGTTTGTATCTAAGAGCAGTGCTGAAGCTGAGTTGAGGGTACTAGCTCAAGGGATAATGGAGGAGTTGCGGCTGAAACGGGTCCTACATGAGATACAAGTCAACGTGGATTTACCACTAAAACTCTATTGCAATAATCAGGCCGTCATAAGCATGGCCTCTTATTCAGCATGAACGATAAAAACAGATAGATAGACACTTCATCAGGGAAAAAGTAGAAGAAGGGATCATATGTCTTACTTATGTACCGACAAATCTTCAAACTGCTAATGTGTTAACAAAAAGATTACTCAAACCTACATTTGAAAGTTGCATAAGCAAGCTGAAAATTATTAACATCTATGATCCAACTTGACCGTGAGTGTGGGAATATTGTGTATTTATTGTAAATATTCTTATTTATTAGTAGGTATTAGCTAATTAGTAATTAGTAGTATTATTAGTATTTATTAGCTTTTATTAGTTTTTACTATTATGTCCCTCTCTTTTGTATATAAATAGATGATTGTATCACAACATTTTATTGAATGAGAATGTATTTTCTCTCACAAAATTGTCCACAGTTTACACATGTATTTTACAGAGATCATGTCAAGTTATAATTAAGTAATTTATTTAGCTTCCTTAATCTCTCCAATTATATAAAAAAAAATAATAATAATACTTTAAGGACCATAGAAGTACTTTGTTTCTATGTCCTTTAATTTTGTAGAGAAAACACAATTGGCCAAGAAAATCTAGAGAAAATGCACAACATAAATAGAAAGGAAATGAAAGACACATAGGTTGGCAAGTTCTCTTGCACAAAAATAGAATCTCAAAACTAAAAAGCATTTACTCTTTCCCTAATCTGTGTAAAATACATACTAAAGTAAACAAACACAATTACTGAAATGGGAAGTACCCAATGTAAACCAAAACCACATCAAGGGGCATGACATGTTAAAACGCTTGCGACCCATGAACAACACTACAATACCAATATTCAATGCTGTATATGTGCATAATCGTGAACAATGCACGAATATCATGATGGAAAGCAACAAACCTTTGCATCCCATGAAAAGTTTCCATTCTTCACTGAGATTGCTGGTAATCCTGGCTCTAGAGGTGGATTAGGCATAAGAACCCGTTCTTCTGCCAAGAGCAACTCTTCTAGTCGCTTCAAGGATACATTTGCATTAACAACCTTTTAAAGAAACGTAACATCAGGATTTTTGAAGAGAAACTCCAGTATAACAAAAATGTTGAAGAAAAAAAATCCCATATCAGATTTCCGCATGCAAGTACAGAAGTTTATTCTGCCTCCTGTTTGGTATTTTATCAAAAGACATAAAAGAAGAGTAAAAACAAGACTACTGTACAACACAACTTGACCGCAAATAAGAAAAGTAATATGGAAAATCCAGTTTTATTATTAAAAATTAAATCATTGACGAGCAATGATATTAGTACATCAATGGAGGATAAGGAATCCTCCACGACCAAACAAAATCCTCTCCCAGAAACATAGACCACAATCTAGCAAAAAATACACGTTAAAAAGGGCTTTATTGCCCTATTTGTTCCCAAAGCCTTTGTACAGAGCAAAAATGAGGAACAACTTATTCCAAATTCACTAAGCCACTTCTTTATATAAAGCAGTAGAAGGGTCGTCTCTACTCTCTAAACTCTAGCCCACCCATTTGTACTATTCAATTAAGAATAATTTAGAAAAGTATAGTTCCTCAAAACAATAATTGGCTTAGCATCATAAATAAACCAAAATTGAAAGTAAGATCTTGCACTTGTTGCTTCCCCAAATATCTCGCCATGAGTAATTTAATTTATTCAAAGTTCCCTGGATTTACTCAATTTTTACTAAACAAACTTTATGTACAAAGTAATGCAGAATTGTAAAGTACAATAAGCATATAATGGTTGCTTTGATTACCCTAACAAGCCACAAGGGAGAAGAAGGACCTGAGTAATAATATTAGGAAGCATGAAGAGGGGAAACCGTAACACAGCGAACAAAGAAAGGGATGTAAATGCTCTCGAAGGTGTTAGATCCCCTCCAAGCAAGGTGAATACTCCAAATGAAAGAACAGTAACAAAAACTGGAATGCTATTCAGTATAAATCCATTACACTGCAAAATAAAAAGGCATCAATGTCAGAATAAAACTACAAATAGTGTATTTACTTTCATCCTCAACATTTATAGTTGATGAAATAACACAAGAACCAGTAATAAAACTATCAGCTCTTTAAATATGAATGATTAATACTACATAGTATAGGGCTTGTTTAAAAGGAAAACCTTTGCCACTTTCCAACGCAATCTGCTAGACACAAGGAAGGGCATGCTAAAAGACAAGGAAGGGCATGCTCATTCTGCTAGAAACAAGAGGGTACTAACTCATTCAAAATGGTCTACCCATTCTTGGGAAAATTTTGGTTGTTGACATCTAAACCCTACTAATTAGTAAAAGAGTGAAAGCATTGAGGTATACATATTAAATTTGTAAGGAATAAATGTTCAGAAGTTCATTATCCTCTATATGATCTTAATATTACAAAAACTGTGTTGATTAAACTTTGAATAAACTCCCTAGATAGATGACTACAGATCACTTTAGATATTCTCATGAATCATTCACCTGGGCAATGTTGATTCCTATATATTTTTCAGACTTTGCAATTTACACGTTAACTGGTCTTTATTTCCTCAAATTCACCCAAACCTTGAAGACGAGTCAACAAAGAAAGAAAGTTACAACAGAAAAGGTTTGAACGTGTTGGGGGAATATTAACAATAGTATTCTGTATATCTTTCCTTGTCTGTCTTATATTGTGAATATTGTAATTACCCTTGATTACTTGGGATTCTTGATTGTGTTATCTATTTACTTGGCTGATTTCTTTAGGACTGAAAAGCAAAATTTTGCTCATCTTCCCCTATTTATGTACTCAATTTTTCTTTGTGATTTGATACACAACTTCCATTTTCTATTTATTCAGGAAGGACAACCTTGGTGACCTATATTTTATCATTATTCCACAAATGTATTTAGAGATCGCCATAGGAAATAATCAAATATGAGATGAGCGGAGCTAATTTGGTTTAGAAAATCCCCAAGACATTTCAAAACAAAAGGAATTAATCTGACTAGATAGCGGAGATCTATAAAATTGAACCCACATCATAACCAAAAATACATATATATGCTAAATTTATAGCGTACCGCTCCAAGTAATGATGCCTTTCGGAACCATGATAATTCATCATCTCGGACAACTTGCACTTTAGATTGGAAACTACTCTCCCACGCATAACATCTAAAGCATGTGAATCACACAATTAACAGAAAATGAACTTGTTTTTCCAAAGTAAAAAACAATCAAATGTATATAGTTAATCATATTGGAGAAAACCATACTTTACAGTGTCCATAGCAGCCAAAATTTCATTCATCAGACCAATTCTCTTGTCTGTACGCTGCAACCCTTCCTTGGACCACTTTTGCATTCTACTAATGATAAAAGTCTGCTTCCACAAAACAGAAGTTATGGTCGCAGAATTAAATGATTGTAGATGCACGCTTCAATGACAGATGCTAAAAGTCCAAATCCCAGGGAGCATAAAGATAATATGCCACACAAAAAGTTCCAACTTCAGCAAAAATTTAAAAAATAAAAAATACAAGCTATCCTGTAGGCCCAAAAAAGATCCATTAAAACACCTTTTACTTCATTGAAAGTCTTGTTCCAAATGCTGCATGTTCAAAAAGCCAAGAGCAACATTTCTGTCTTCCATTGAATAATTCTTGTACCATATTCAAATAGAAGGAAGGTACATAAAATGGAATTAAGGCACTAAAGTTTCCTTAAAATTCCTCGTCCACACAAAATGATAAAAAAGGAAAGAAAAGAAAGGTACATAAATGGAGCACAATCCTTGAGGGAATTATTTTTGCGTTTTTTCACCCAAAATAAGGTGCTGTGACAGCATATATACAGCAAACAGAAGCATGAAAACATAGATAATCTAAGCCTACTGGATATGTCTAAAACGAAATACATAAATGCAATATTTGAAAGCCCCACATCTAATAATTAGAAAAAAAAAAAAATCAAGGATAGACAACAAAGCCAACAAACTTACTAACTGGAAAGGAAAAAAAAACAGTTTAGCTGCACAAACCCCTGTATCCAGAAAACTAATAAATGTTTGTGTTTCTAATTTCTAAATCTTAAAAACACAAACATTTATAGATACAGTAGGACTGGCCTTTCAGGACTAGAGCAAGTAATTTGAATTAATTCTATAAATTACTTCTGTCCAAACAAATGCCTTTACTAATGTTTTTTCCACAAAACACAGAATAAGAAAAAGAATGTACATATTTTCTCAATTCAAGACGAACAAAGGAGAATCAAGTTCAGAAAGACAACAAAATCATACGCCAAATCCTTCCATCAGGCAAAGTGAAATCACAAAACAAATTAGAGATTTCCAATGACAAAATAATATCAACAACTTTATCATAGAGATTTCAACTAGAACGAAAATGCCAACTCAAGCCATTACATTGAAGGATTTAATAGCAGAGATCAGAGCACCATAGAAGGTAGATGCCAAATACGGCAAGGAATCACAAAAAACAAGAACTGCAAATGGTCCTCCCAAAGCACAAGTGCCATCTTCACAAAGAAATTGAAGGTAAACAGGGAAAAAAAGCCACGGAAATATTTTTAACAGCCAGAATGCATTTAAAATTAATTAGATAAAGCAGATCAGTTTCTGTACCTGTATAGGGAACAATAGAACCAACAATAAAGCGCCAAGAAGAGAAGCAACACCTAGTTGTTGGTATAGAAGAACCAGCGCAACAATGATACGAAATGGAGCTGACCACACAGTATGAAGTGACTGACATATTTGCTGTTTTGGGAGAAGAAGAAAAAAGACCAACCAGAGTTATTAAACATAGAGCATATCGTGATCTACATTCTAAATTAAATTATATTATTCTCAAGTATGTTGGCCAAGACAATCAAATTTTTATGTATAATTGTTAAGAAAAAGGACGAAATAATCCAAGAGGATTTAAGAAATGGTGCGAAGAGTATTTCTTCCATTGATCTAAGACATATAGCAGTAGCATATACTAATCTGATATAAATACAAGATCAGATAAAGAAATAATTTGGATAAAAACAAATAATAACTACAAATCTATAAGTGCTGTGAAACTTACAGACTAGTATACCTCCTCTAATGACTAGCCCAAACACAGAAATCAAAGTGAGTAAAAGTCCTAATAAATCTAAGATTTATTATGAAGTAATTTAAGATTCCACACTCACCATCAAGCTCGTATAAAGTTAACTATCAACCATACCCGACTTTGATAGATGTATACCAAACTAAGTTCTTGGAATGAAGATAAGAACAACAAAGTAACAGTAACAAAGAAGATAATTTTTCGACGTATTATTTATCCCGATCAGAAAGAAACGTAAACAACAATGGGAGATATGGCAGACTTAATGATGAAGCCAAGAATCAAGGGATATGCAATCAAAGTATAATTTGAATTTTGAATTCCTATTATTTACATTTAATTCCTATAATTTTAGGATTCTCACACTCCCCGTCAAGCTGGACCATATTAGATATTGATCATGTCCATCTTGCCAACAAAAATATCCAGGCTTGTCCCTAGAAAGTCTTTTTGTTCGAACATCTGCAGTCTGCTCCCACGAGGGTATATAAGTTAGACTGGTTATTCCATCATCTATCTTTTCTCTTATGAAGTGGTCATTCTCCACATGTTTTGTTCTGTCATGCTGCACCCGATTGTGTGATATATTAATTGCTGCCATGTTGTTTGAGTAGAGTCAGTCCGGCAAACTCTCACTCTTTTTCAAATACTCGTTTCATCTATAAGCCCTCACAAATTCCGAGTGCTACAGCCTTAAACTCAGCTATTGCACTGCTCCTGGTAACTAGGTTGCCCCAAACTGTTGGAAGTAACAGTGGGCCTATCACCCTTGTTGGGCCTTTTTAGTGATTAACCTAATATTCCTTTTATAGGATGATTATCTATTTATCTCCTAGAATCATGTTGTACTTTATTGCTTATTAGTTTTAGTTATTCTCTCTAAGATTAGACTTTTTGTCACCATGATCACCTGCCCAATCCGCATCTGTATATAATTCTACATTTTGATTCTCAAACTTCTTAAATAGGAGACCATGGCCTACAGAGCCTTTCAAGTACCGGAGAATCCTGTAAACTTCATTTAGATGTTTTTGCTTCAGGTCATGAGTGTCAACTAACTACACTGGCTGCAAAGCCAATGTCAGGTTGAGTGTGAGAAAAAAACACTTAACTTTCCTACCCTTCATTGGTACCTTCCCTTGTCCACAGCCTTGCCTAGATCTTCTTCACTGATCTTATCAACTCATATGGGGTGAAATCCTTGTTTCCTTTAGGAGATCCAGAATATATTTTCTTTGGGAAGCATAAATCCCCTTTTTTTATCTTGCAACTTCCATCCCTAGATAATACTTTATTTCTTCGAGATCTTTGATATGGAATTCTT
This sequence comes from Acacia pycnantha, assembly GCA_025563575.1. Taxonomy (NCBI): domain Eukaryota; kingdom Viridiplantae; phylum Streptophyta; class Magnoliopsida; order Fabales; family Fabaceae; genus Acacia; species Acacia pycnantha. Next base: position 450,503 of record JAMWYP010000343.1, on the reverse strand, counting down.
GGGCTAAGGCGTTCTTAATACCCTCAATTGGTGTTGTATCATCACCTATTAATACCATGTTATCAATGTATACGGTTAGAACAATAATCTTCCCATTCGGGTGTTTGTAAAACAGAGTATGATCGCTTGGTCCAATTGTCCCTAAGTGTAACCTTGTGCATTGAGGACTCGCATGAATCTCTCAAACCATGCTCGAGGGGACTATTTCAATCCATACAATGACTTCTTTAATCCGCATACCTGGTTTGCTTTCTTCCAAGGGAATCCTAGAGGCATTTTCATGTACACCTCTTCTTTCAACTCACCATTGAGAAAGACATCTTGACATCTAACAAAACCCATCCAAACCCCATGAACCCTTAACTTGCCGGGGAAAAGGATTTAGTTGTGTGATACATATATAGGAGAATACATATCAACTACTCTAATCAAATCATATTTTAATCTAATCCTATCATTAAATAAGATAAGATTCTAATCCCTTAAAAAGAAAATATACTAAATGAAGAGAATCACATGAGAGAATAATTGTTGCATTATTCAGATGAGAGGGCAATTACATTTATACACAAAAGAGAGAATCAGATCTATTAATGAGATTTTGAAATTTGAAAAAATAATATCTGTGGACAATTTGAGAGAGAAATATAATTCTTAATTAATCTCTAAATCAAAGAGAGAGTACATAGGGGCCTTTATATAGGCAAACCTAAAGCTATCCTAGAATCTAATCAAATCAAAATAATTCAAAATGATTAAGATATAATATATCTATATCTAATTGTAAGATAATACGATAATAACTAATTTAAATAATCCATAATATTCCCACACTCCCCCTCAAGTTGGATCATGGATGTGAATCATGTCCAACTTGCTTATACAACTCTCAACTTCCTTAGCACACCAATCGTCGTCCATGTCAGATTCCCTTCTGACAATTGTGGCCGCCACGGCCGAGTTGGCAGTTGGTTGGTTCGTAGTCTGAAGTGTGGCTAGCACTTCAATGATTTTGTTCTCAACTTACAATGGGAAAGTTACTCAACAATGCAACGTATGGGCCAAAGAAAGCACAGTAGCAAGCCCAAAGTAAGCACAGTAGCAAGAGCGACCAGACAAATTAGGCACAGTGGTCAACTGAAACAAACCAAATAATACCCGATATAAGGCCAGAGAATCGTGAATTCGAGTGACCAATGATGACGATGCCGAAGATGACGATCTAGACTGGGATCGTCGGACAAGTTTGACTGGGCTTCGACGATGAGTGAAGGACAACGTCGGACGACTAGCTCGACTTCACAAATGGACTCAGACAAGCTTGACTACGATGGTGATGGCGTCGGATGTTGGAGATTCCAGCGGAAGGGTGACGGAAGTTGCAATCTCGATGGAAGTTGTGCGGCTAAGAACCAAACGACGCAGAGAAGGACCAATGGAAGATAACATATTGGTAATTTTGGACATCGTACAGAGGCCAAGACATTAACGTTCAAACGTTACTGTGGGTAACATTCGGACGTCGGACAAAGGCTGAGAAGCAGAGACAAAACTAATTCTCACAATGTCGATCTAGAATTGGACTTCGAAGATCAACAACGTCGGACTGAGCTCTGGACGTTGAGACAGATGGAGACGCTCGACTCTTGAGGACAATATGATGATACGAGCTACACCAGTCGAAGGCGAGAAGGACTATCGAGACTGGATGACGGAGACGTTACAATGGGCAACATTCTGATCGAGTTTTTTCTTCTTTTTTTTAAACGTTACAGTGGGCAACGTCTTGAAAAAAGAATATGATCAATTAATCTCTTCTGAGTTTAGGATGACGGGACCCGTCGTCGGATGAGTTGAGGACGATGGGACCAGGCGTCAAACGAGTTGTGAGGCACGATGATAGAGGAACTACCACCAACGACTATAACAGGCTTGACGACGATGACCGCATCGAAGAGGAGATGTGTCGTCGATGAAGAACTGCGCCGAAAACGTTACTAGAGTTGAATATGTTTAACCTAGCTCTGATACCATGTGAACAATTTAAGAGAGAAATATAATTCTTAATTAATCTCTAAATCAAAGAGAGTACATACCGGCCTTTATATAAGCAAACCTAAAGCTAACCCTAGAATCTAATCAAATCAAAATAAATCAAAATGATTAAGATATAATATATCTATATCTAATCGTAAGATAATACGATAATAACTAATTTAAATAATCCATAATAAAGCATAATATTCCCATAATATCCTTAACAATTATCTCCTATAATCTCTAGATCAAGTTAATCCCTATAATCATGGGAACAATATTCTAATAATATAAAGGATTCTACACTCCCCCTCAAGTTGGACTGTAGATATCAATCAAGTACAACTTGTCGATGAGATACTCAAACCTGTCCTTAGGCAATCCTTTAGTAAGGATGTCTGCATTTTGTTGTTTAGAAGGTATATCTATGCCTTAGATCAAGGGTTAAGTATCAATTTTTCCCTTGAAGTACATGGCCAGGAGCAATTTTGCCTTGGATCTGGAAGTTTTTTTGGGAGTAATGTTGCCCTTAAAGTCTCAAAACGTAGCAATGTTGCCGTGGAAGTCTCAAAACATAGCAATGTTGCCCCTCCGTTAACAGCCCTAACAGCCAACATTGACCGTTATGGCTGTTAACGGAGGGGCAACATTGATACGTTTTGAGACTTCCACGGCAACATTGCTCCCAAAAAAACTTCCAAGGAAAAATTGTTCCTGGCCGTGTACTTCAAGGGCAAAATTGATATTTAACCCTGTTCAAAAAAAAAAAAAAAGTTAACCCGGTTTTATAATTATAATCATGACAAGAGGGAGTAGGGGTGATAATTATATTTTTTTGTGAAAAAAAAAATGTAAACATAGCGTACTCCTTCCCCCATAGCGTCCTCCATCACAGGCATTCCCCAATCAAACAATAATCACTTGCCTGCGGAATCGTTCCGGTAGATAATTCCGCCGGCGAGTGATTATTGTTTGGAAAAATTCGTTTGAACTACTTGCGACATACTCGTTTGATCTTCTATTCGGACAAATCCGTTCTTATTTTTTTGTTTGATTTGTTCGAAACATGGGAAGAAGGAGTAGGCTATGTTTACTTTTTTAAAAAAAAATAATAATTGTTACCCCTACTCCCACCTATCATGATCATAATTATAAAACCGGGTTGACTTTTTTTTTTGAAGAGGGTCAAGTATCAATTTTGCCCCTGAAGTACTGCCCAGGAGCAATTTTTCCCTGGAAGTTTTTTTGGGAGCAATGTTGCCCCGGAAGTCTCAAAACGTAGCAATGTTTCCCCTCCGTTAACAAACCGTTAGGGCTGTTAACGGAAGGGCAACATTGCTACGTTTTGAGACTTCTGGAGCAACATTGCTCCCAAAAAAACTTACAAGGCAAAATTGATACTTAACCCTTAGATCAATATACCCTCATCAACTTTTTCCCTTATAAAATGTATGTCTATCTCAACATGCTTGGATTTGTCATGTTGAACCGGATTATAAGTAATATTAATTGCAGCCACATTATCACAATAGACCTTGATTAGCAGATTTATGCAATTCCTCAAGTCTTCTAGGACACAGCCAAGGCTTGAAAAAAGTTAACTCTCGTAACTATTGTGGCAATAGGTTGTTTCGAAGTCTATAGTGCAGCTAGCATATCCATGATTTTGCTTAGCTGGTAATTTTGGGATGATTCTTTAAAGGTTTCAACTACATAACATCTTCCTTTCCCTTTCTTTGGCTTCTAGTCAGCAGGTTTACCATGGAGATCCCAGCAAGTGTCATTTGTGTGCCCCGATTTCTTACAATAATCACAGAATAGTCGACATTTAGAACCTTTTGATTCCTTGGATCGAACAGCAAGTGTTGAGGCCTCATAAGGTACATGAGTAGCAGTGAAATTATTCTGATTCTGAAGCATTGATTTGCACCTATCCTCTTCATTGTGCAAAATGGTGTAGACTTCACGCACAAAAGGCAAGGCCTCTTGACTGAGAATCCGAGCCCGAACATCATCATAGATCATATTAAGACCAAAAAGCAACTCGTAGACTCTTTCCTCTTCTTTCTCTTTGCGATCCCCTTTAGCATCAGCCCCACAATGATGGGTTTTAATCATTATGGCATCAAACTCTTGCAAAAGCATTCATTTTTCAAGATATAATTATCAAGTGACATGTGGTCCTGTTTCAATTGCCACAACTTTTTCTTAACATCAAATATGCGGGACCGATTCCCTACACGACTACATGTCTCACGGAGGGCCTCCCAAATTTCGCAAGCTGATGGAAGGTACATGAAACTCTTCCTGAGTGAGGATAACATCACATTAATCAACCAAGAGGATACCAATGTGTTTTCTAACTTCCATTTTTGAAATGCCTTGGTTTTTATTGTGGGGGCACTTCTACTACACCATTAATATACTCAAGTTTGTCTCTTCCGCCGAGAGCAAAAATCATGGATTGAGACCATTCCCGATAATTGTCGCTAGTAAGTTTCTCAGAAACCATAAGAATGGTAGAGATGTCATTAGATCATGGCATAGAGGAAGAAGCATAAAAAATTGTAGACAAACTGACCGTGTAATTAAAATTATGTGGGAAAAAAACTATCAAGAGTCTGAGCGAGGAGCAGCGGAAACCAATAACGTGATTAAGAGCACCAATGACCCAAACCATTTGATGAGCAAGTCGAGAGGATGTTGAGATGAATACCTAATACGAGATGAAACGGTGCTGAAGATTGTCAGCATCATACAAATAGAACCACAAACGATCTGGACTGGTAACGTTGGAGCATTACAGACGAGTGTAGGACAACGGACAAGACGAGATGGTCGAGTATGACGATCTGGACTAGGATCATCAGATGATCAAGACTTATGGTGGAGGACGACGTCAGACGAGCTCTAGAGGACAGTGTCAGATAAGCTTTGGAGGGATTGTCGAACGATCAAGACTTGTGGTGGAGGATGACGTCGGACGAGCTTGAGACGTTGCCACTAGTAAGTCGAACTTGATAGTCAAGGACGAAAATAAGGGATTAATCTCTTCTAAGCTCTAATACCATGAAGAGAATAAGATGAGAAAATAATTGTTGTATTATTTAGATGATAGGGTGATTACATTTATATACAAAAGAGAACTTCAGATATGTTAATGAGATCTAGATTTGAAATTTGAAAAATAATATCCTAACAATTATCTCATAATCTCTAGATCTAGTTAATCCCTATAAACATGGGATTAATAATATATTCAAATAATATAAAGGATTCTACAGTAAATACAATTATTGAGATGGAATAAATCAAACCAGATAAAATGAAATGAAATGGATAAACTTATTTATATGGCTAGGCCAATGCCACACTAACAATCCTCAAGCTAGAATATAGATATTCATCATTCCCATCTTGCAAGTTAAGTCTTCAAACTAACATCATATTTATCCAAGCTAAGTTAAAAAAGGGAGAAACAAATATATAATAACAAAATAGATAATATCATGAACCATGAGTCTTCTAGAATCATATATCATTAATTTCAATAAAAAGACTAGATCACAAGTGAAGATAATCCTTGAAATCAAGCCCAACAAAAATCCCTACACCTATTGTTCATTTATACACAATGTTACTTTTACCCACCAAATTTTAGCACTTTATTGAAGCAAATGCTCTCATTCTACATACAATCCTAGCCATTCAAACAGCACAAGTTTAGTCAATTGCTTCTCTAACATCATTCAGAAAGAAAAAGAAGGCAAAGGGATCAAAACAATAGAGGAAAAGCATACCTGAAGTGCCTCAGCATCAGTAGTCATCAAATTGGTTATTTTCCCAGATGCAAATTGCTTTCGGGCTTCATGAGTAAGTTTTAAAGATTTGCGAAACACAGCTGCCACCTACAATTAAAAAATAACAGAAAAACACAGCAATGCACAAATCATGTTCTAAATGCACATGCAACCATCACCACAACTGAAAGCAGAGGAATTGTTAGATCTAATAAACTAATTCAAAACAATAATCTATTTGTTGGTCGACCCAGAATTTGCCCACATTTTAAGGGTTATTTAACATGATTTCCATATACAACAGGACTAATTACACGCAATAGTAGAAAAGAAATATACGAACTTGGATTCTAACAATAAAATTGGGAAAGGAATGCAATTGCTATGCATCAAATTGAAACTGTTGGATGAGGTCCTCAAGTCCCTACTCAACAAATCACGATGGAACCCATTTATGAGAACAAAATTGAAAGGTTAAATAAAAGGTCATATCACAATTAGATCAAGGAATCCAATATTAGCAAATGCCACCCTATACCAACGTAAAGGGAACCACAACAATCGTAGTGTGAAATACTTATATTAGCCATACAGTAAAAAGTCCTGCTAGAAATGTTAAACATAGAGCTTAATGGGAAAAGAGGGTTTTTCGGCTGAAAAGCGAAACTATAGCCAAGAAGATTAAAAAAAACATAGCCATCTAAAAATCAGTTCACAAGATTCCTAGACAAACCACCAAGATCAACTCAGAGCAGAACACAATGCCACCCAAAACCAACGTAAAGGGAACCACAACAATTGTAGTGTGAAATATTTATATTAGCCATACGGTAAAAAGTCCTGCTTAAAATGTTGAACATAGAGCTTAATGGGAGAAAGAGGGTTTTTCAACTGAAAAACGAAACTATAGCCAAGAAGATAACAGAAAAAAACATAGCCATCTAAAAATCAGTTCACAAGATTCCTAGACAAACCACCAAGGTCAACTTAGAGTAGAACACACAAAAGACATGAATGCTAATGATGTTTTACACGGGTTGGGTTTCTCTCCTAATAATTTTCTCATTATCCTTCATCATCTCTAAATCATATCCGTCTAATCAATCACAATACTACCTTAACATCTCTCTCATCTTTCAAATCAACGGCCTAGATGGGCTGATAAGGGAAAAGGAGAAAAAGGATGAAGAGAAGATTCTATCCCGTTTTACACAAGGGCTAACAAACATAGATTAAGATTTCTTTTTGTTGCTTTTAGTTTGATATCTTTAAAATGCTTTTTAAGTTTTAGATTTAGTAGCTACCAGTCCAGGCATATCCCAAATACCTTAGAGCACAATCAAAGGAAGACCAGAATGTACTCCAAATTTGAAGAAGGAAAAAAGGAAGCCATAGAATAACCCTTCCTTCATCTCTCCAAAGCAAGACTACTAGTCCAAAACAAAACTCTAGTGATCATTAACCGCATGTTTTATGTGAAGCATGTCATTATAAGTTAGAGCACTAATTTCCTTTTCGATCTAACATTATTTTCTCAATTTTTGTAGTTTTTTTTTTTTTTGGGTTTTGGTGAATTATAGACTTGCTACATGAGATCTTCTATACATTTTTACATCCAATAGAATTAATTAAAAAAACTTCATTTATCAAAGTTGCAATGAGGCAAACATTTTTTTTCCTAGAAACAGAGAAATCTTAATCAAACTAAATTAATGGAATTACCAAAGTTGATCTTAGCCGAAAACCAACTCTCATGACATTCTGAAAATATTGAGCTTCACATAAAACTCCGAAAACCTGCCAAAAAGAAATTTAGAGATCTCAATCAATGTTCCATAGGTTCCAATAACATTATAATATGAAATAGAATAGAACCAAAGACATCAACACAACAAGCAAGTAATTTACTAGCGACTAGTTCCTTCACTAAAAGTACTGGTCAATATAATGTAGTATAAAATTAAGGATGGAGTAAAAACCAAGGCAATATACAAAAGCCAGTAACATTCACAACTTTCTTTAACCGCTAGAGTCTGCACACGACATCCTATAGAGAAAGCTGTCTCATATCAGGCTCTATCATCCAAATATCATGCTTTTGTCTCTCAACCTGATGGTGTCAAAATACCTAACAACATAGATGAAGCACTAGACAGTTCTGAATAGAAACAAGTTGTCCTAGCTGAAATGGAAGCACTAATAAAGAATGGAACGTGGGAATTTGTTGACCCACCGAAAGGTAAAAAACCAGTTGGCTGCAAGTGGGTCTTCACCCCAAAATACAAAGCCAATGGAAGCCTTGATAAGTATAAGGCATGACTTGTAGCAAAAGGTTTCTCTCAAATATATGGAATGGATTATACTGAAACCTTTGCTTCAGTTGCAAAACTGAATACAACCATAATCCTGTTATCTTTGGCTACGAACCTAGACTAGCGCCTACACCAACTTGATGTAAAGAATGCATTCCTTAATGGAGAACTAAGGGAAGAAGTGTACATGAAACCCCCTCCAGGGTTCCCTAAACAGAAACCAAACTAGGTATGCAGACTCAAAAAATCCCTTTATGGCCTAAAACAATCTCCCCGAGCTTGGTTTGAAAGATTTATCGAATTCTTGAAAAATCAAGGATACACTCAAGGACAAAGTGATCACACCAGGTTCTTCGAACATACAAATGGAAAGGTAGTTGTTCTAGCAGTATATGTAGATGATATTGTCTTGACAGGTAATGATGAAGATGAAATTGACCAAATTAAACTAGCTGTAAATCAGGAATTTCAAGTCAAAGACCTTGGAGAAATGAAATACTTTCTTGGGATGGAGGTAGCTAGATCAAAAATAGGCATCTACATTTCTCAAAGAAAGTATATTTTGGACCTTTTAAAGGAAACAAGCATGTTGGGTTGCAGACCAAGTGATATTTCTATCCGGGCTGACAAAATTGAGGATGATGAAAGTTGGGAAAATCTGTTGGCAAAGGAAGATATCAACGTATGGTGGGAAAATTAATATACATCTCACATACCATACCTGATATAGCATTTGCAGTCAGTATGGAAAGCCGACATTCTCATGACCCCAAACAAAAGCATCTAGATGAAGTCTACCGAATTTTGAGATATTTGAAGGGCTCTCCAGGACGTGGACTCTTGTTTAAAACATCCACTCAGAGAATTGTTGAAATGTTCACAGACGCAGAATAAGTAGCTGATAAGGAGGACAGAAAATCAACCTCAGGTTATTGTACATTTGTATGGGGTAACCTTGTTACTTGGAGAAGTAAGAAACAAAGTGTAGTAGCAAGAAGTAGTGCAGAAGCAGAATTTCGAGCAATAGCACTAGGAATTTGTGAAGACATATGGGTGAAATGAGTACTTAAAGAACTACAGATGAATGTCAACCTTCCATTAGGCTCCATTCTGACAACATGGCAGCCATTAACATTTCACACAACCCAGTTCAACATGATCGAACATGTTGAAATAGATCGACATTTCATACGAGAGAAGATTGATAGTAGAATTATCAGTATCAAATATGTCCCATCCAAAGAACAGACCGCAAATATGCTGGCAAAGGATTGAGAAGAGATAAGTTCGAGTATTTTGTTAGCAAGTTGGACATGATCAATATCTATGATCCAACTTGAGGGGGAGTATTGGAATCCCAAAATAATTAAGGGCAAATTTGCTCTCACTATGATCTTGGTTGTTAGAGAGATTTTAGGATCTAATTAGAAGATTATGTTAACTTGAATTTTGTAATTTGTAATTCCTAGATATTAGGATCTATCTCTAAATATTAGGATCTATCTAGGCTAGCAGTTAATATTTTCTACTGTATATAATCTTGCGAACTGTGATAAATAAAAGTAAGTTTTGGGATCAATATACTTGACGCCGAACTTCATTTGGTCTTACCACATCATTGCCTATGAAACTGTGGTGTGGCAACCTGTTTTGCACATAGCCTCTAAATTTGTGTTTCAAGAAACACATTGAGATCGACTGTCACTTTGTATGTGATAAAATCAAGGAGAACTTCATTTCTACAGGACATGTGAGATCTAGTGACCAATTGGGTGATTTGTTGATTAAAGCCTTAAATGGGACTCGTGCATATCTTTGTAACAAGTTGGGCATGATTAACATTTATGCTCCAACTTGAAGGGGAGTGTTAGGAAGTATATTAATGTAAATATATTAGAATCAATTAGTATCACACATAATCAGGGATTATGATTACTAAAATAATTAAAACAACTAAAATAAATAAAAATATCATTCTTAACAGGTGTCAAGTTAAACACATCCTAACAAAAGCCTCAACTCAAATCAGGTTTGAAGAACTTAGTAAGAGATGTAACATCGTACCACTCCAACAAATATTGAGAAGGCATACACATAGCCAATCCACCCCGGCTCACCTCTTTGCATGGACTGCAATTAATTCATAGGACAAATCCAGTCAAACATTTTAGAAATTGTTAGTTATAACGGCATGTTTCCAAAACTCACATGCAGATTATCGTAAAGCTCAATAAGCACAAGAAATCACCATTTACTAAACTATAAAATAATTCTTAAGCTGCTCTAATGCTAAAGAATACTGAAGGGAAAATAACCAGAATTAGTATCGGCTTCTGTTATCATTTCTAAGAGAAGTCAAGGGAACTAAATGTAGAAATTTATTTGGGAAAACCAAACACTTTTGCCTATGCATTTCCATTGTTACTTTTTACACCACTCAATACAGAATTTGAGTTTGTACACACCAGAATGTAATTCTGATTCATGTAATAACATTTGTCTCAATCTTATTATCACGCATTATGTTCTCCCAGTGTTTCTTCATTCACATTTTGCAGAAATTGGTCTTATAAATTGTTTTTCCAGTTTAGATTGAATGCCATTCATTCTCATGGTGTTGCTTAAGTAATTCTTTTGATCTAAAAATCTTCCCTTTCTTTGATAGGGCTCTAACAATTTTATATATCACATATTTTTGGAGCTTTTCAACCACTTTTCTTCGATTTTGACAAAGGGGAAAATTAACAATACAAAATGGATGTTCCTACTTGAGTTTCTCATAGATAAAAACTAGATTGAAGCATCCAAAGAATATCAACAAAGCTCCAAGTTTAGTAACCTATGGCAGAATGCATCATAACAAGAGAAGGTTTGAACTATTGATAATACAATCTGATATTGAGATGTCTTGGAAACAATTTCTGCAACTTGTTCTGAAATTCAGAGTCTTAGTTTGTCGTCAATAAAAAACTGAGAGATTTCTAGCCCCAACCCAATAATTCAATGAATCCAAAATAAATTTTCATGAAATACAGACGCACACAGCTTTAACTTTAACTGAGGTTCTTATTCAACATAGTCTATTGTTATCCGTAAAAATACCCCAAACCTCCTGCAGTACACAGGCTTTTGAAGAAAATAGAGTCACAAAAGGCTCTTGTTTTAACTGATTCCCAAATAATAAACAAAGAACCCAATAACCAGCAAATTAATACAAACATTGTCGAACTGAGAGGAAAATTGTATCTCTCATTCTCTCTTAAGGGAATATTACATAATACAATACCATGTACACAAGAGGAGACTTATAGGAAATAAAAGCTAATTAAACTTAATAAATGCTAATAAATAGTAATAAAGCTATACAGTTCTTTGCAATAAAAGCAAAATATTACCGCAAACATTTTGATCCTTGGTGGCAGAATTTAAACATATTTAGCCAAAAAAATGACAGATAACTAAAAATATAACATTTTTCATCTTTTTTTCAAAAAGTATACGATGTACATTAGTAGTTGCAGCTTGAATTACAAAACCCTATATGTAAAATCCTGCCTGCTTCTTTAAATGGATATAATTAATATTTCACCCTGATGAAAATTTGAATGAGCATGTGGATGTCACATCCAAACCAAAGAAGGGCCAATGAAAAGTAAAGAAAGGATCAATGATCCAATTATTGATGGATTAAGTAAGAAAGCAACTAACCTGTAGCAGCTGGTTCAATATAAGAGGCCCCGAAAATTGGGAAATGTCATTGCCAATCTACAAGTTGTCAATAATAACACGTCAGAGGCACGTTTTCAAAGAAAAAAAAATTCCACAAATCTTTTTCTGTCCATAGTTGATATGTAACATCACTTGGAAAAGGTACAAGTACATCCAATCAGAGAAGATCAAATAGTGACACCCCGTGCGCATGCACAAACACATTATTACCTTCCAAAAGCCTCCCCACCAAGAAAACATAACAAAAGAAAGATTAAAATACACCCAGCCACACACACATTATTACCTTCCAAAAGCCTCCCCACCAAAACCTACAAAAAGGAAAATTAAAGTGAGTGGCAAATCTTATGAACATCAGCGGTAAATGCATCATTAATAAATAATGACCAACTCATTTTATAGTAAAGGACAAGCACTTTTATTGACATAAAGTAATTGGATACTGTAGGAATTCAGAGTTCAATTTCCCTCTGAACTTATTCTATTAGATGGAAATGATGTTAGATTCATAGATGATAAAAGAAAGAGATCGAAGTTCAATAACTAAGTGATAAAAAACAATAATGTTATCTACTAAAAACATAATAAGATTTAATATATAGTAACATATAATTACCCTTAAATAAGAATGTGTTTCTATTTTAGTTGGACCCAGAAGAAAGACTCACCATGTAGTTTTTGAATTCGTACGCCATTCTATATGGACAAAAGGCAGGGAAGACATTCAAATAAGATACACAAAACATGACTAACCACCGTTGCTGATAGCAACAAGCCATCATTGAGTATCTGAGGCAAAAATAATTGCACCTGCTCTTTACTTTTTATTGTGCACAAATACATAAGGTTCAATTCTATAGACAGCAGATCTACTGCAAGGTTTGCTACCTATGTGTAGGGCAATATGGTCACCTGAAGAAGTAAGAAGCAAGAGGTTGTTTCAAGAAATAGTGCGGAGTCTAAATTTGAAGGATTGGCACAGGGGATGCCTGAAGGTATTTGGTTATTGATGTTACGGAGAACTCAAGAAGAAAGTGGACCTGTTAGTGAAGATGTTTTATGATAACACATCAGCCATAAAGATGGTCAAGAATCCTATTCAACATGACATAACGAAGCATGAAGAGGAAATGATAGAGTAAAAGGTATTCAAAGTATCTTATGTCAGCTCTAAGTCCAGAAGTAGCAGACTTACTGAGCCTTTGATAAACCCAAACTTGAAGAGCTAGTATCCAAGCTGGGGATGATCAACATCTACTCCCCAGCTTGAGGGTGAGCATTGAAGGCTTCATTAAATTAATATTTATAATTTTATATTTTATTAATTATGTATATTCTAGGATTTGATATAGATATTAATCTTTTGTTGGTTTCTAATATTATTTTATATCTTAGATAATTATTCTAGAATTTTATTATTATTCTAGAGTTTTATTGTATCCTATATCTTAAATACTAAATCTAAGACATTAGAATCTAGGATCCAGGGATTAGCTTTAGCACTCTGCCTATATTAAGTCAAATTGTATTCAGAGTAATTACCATGGAATAATATTAACAAGAGGCACAGCACCTCTATTTCTACAATTTTCTTTTTTTTTTAATGGAAAACAAAATGCTCTCCTAGGGAAGAAATTTAAAAAGGATGCCATGATCTACAAATCCATAGCATACCTTCCCCCAAGGCTACTATTTAATGCTCTTAATAGCCATGGTTTGGACTTTCGAGATTCTTCATTCCAACATGTTTGGAACCTACAAAGTCAAAAAGCACAACTTTCAATTATAATGCAATAAAAAAATGAAATCATTAGTTTGAAGAGAAGCAAAAGCATACTTGTTGTTCAAAGTCTCTGTCCGATCCCAAGTATCTAATTTCCATACATCTTTCTCGGTAAGTGGTCGTTGATATCCCAACTTCATTATAGGATTCATCCAAGTGAAAATTATTTCTGCCAAAACAAAATGATGAAATTGCAATGGCTTACAAAAGCAACTTATTTAGAAAATGATTAACTCTTAATTAAACTTTATAGTTACAATAAAGGTATAAAATTTGAACATTTTATACTTATCAAAGCAGATTATTTAGTAGCCTATTATCGACGAATGAATTACTTCAACTACTTATCAAATCTCTTTCTTAAGTACTGACTTTCACTTATTATAGTAGCATTTAATAGGAAAATGCAATAATGGAAAGAATAACAGCACATTCAGCAAATACAACTCATGAAACATCTCAAATATAGTCCCAAATTTGGATGAATTGCACCATGTTCTATGGTTTTGTTAATCATAACAAATCTGACCTTTGATTGAGATCAAATAACTTAAAAAGCTGATTCTTTGAAAAAAATGTGAAATGCTTAAAAATAATCAAGTTTGGGAGCTAAGAGCGGCACAACGGTGGACTAACTGAGTGGGATCAGTGACTGGTGAATTTGTAGCAAGATCATTTCTATATAGTAGTGAAAATTGGGCTTTAAAGGGACAGTAAGTGCATAAAGTAAGGGCGGCTGAAATCAAGATGTTGAGATGGATGTATGGCCATAAAAGAAAAGATTTGAGGTGGCATCTATTGAAGGAAAAATGATAGAAAAATCGTTTGAAGTGATTCAAACACGCACAAAAAAGACCAAAGCGAATGTCGAGAAGATATAGAGCAAGACCAAGCGAACACTCATGAAGTTATTAAGAGGGATCTCTTGGTTAACAATTTAAAATTTGGTTGTTGATAGAGCATAATGACATCATGTTATCCATGTAGCCGACCCCACCTAGTGGGATAAGGCTTGATGCTGCTGTTTTTGTTGAGGTAGTTCAATCCAATATTGGTGAGGTAATCTCCAATAGGATGCATGCACAAGATATTCTAGAAGAAACTAGCATGTTAGATTGTTGACTACACTTCTAGAGATCCTAATATTAAACTTCTACTAGTCCAGAATAGTGAGAGCCTTTGACGAGCCATGGTAAATATCAATGACTAATTAGAAAGACTTTATTTGACAATCACCTAACTAGATATTTCTTTTGTTGCAAGTGTAGAGAGTCAGTTCCCACAATCCCCACATGCTAGTCATTGGGATGCAAGGATGTGCATTCTTAGATATATCAAAGGGGCACCAGCAAGGGTTTATTGTATGAGGATCATAAACATTCCTAAGCAGTTGGGTATGGTGATGGAGATTGAAGAAGATCCCGAACAATAGTTACTGCAAATTTCATGGGGGACTCTTACCCCAAGAAGAATAAGCAACAAGAAGTTACTGCATACAATAAGGGTTTATGGTATGAGGATCATAAACAGTCCTAAGCAGTTGGGTATGGTGATGGAGATTGAACAAGATCCCTAACACTAGTTACTGCATTTTTCATGGGGGACTCTTACCCCAAGAAGAATAAGGAACAAGAAGTTATGGCAAGATCGAGGACTGAAGTTGAGTACCAAGCCATGGCATTAGCTACATGTAGACTCGTGGATGAAACAATTACTCCGAGAACCTTAGCTTGGAAATCTTGAAAAGATGAAACTAAAATGTGACAATCAAGCTACTATGCATGTTGCCTCTAATCTAAAATCATTTATCATTTCATCAAAGAGGAGATTCTATCTAACACCATATCAACTCAACATTAGCTTTAGCCTCCAATGATTAACTAGATAATATTCTTGCAAAAGTACAAAGAGAACACAATATTTCCTAAATTTGCAACAAGCATAGCACATATGATTCATAGGCTCCAACATGAAGGGTGTTGAGGATTATGTTTGACGCATCATTTATTATAAATAAATATACTTGATTTTAGTTGATTAGGGCATACTGGGCAATAATTAGGCATATCTGATATATATTTATTTGCTAATAACTTTTTGCCCTCAACATTTTTATAAATAAAATGCCTAGTACATCACTTATTCATTAACCAAAGCTTACAATATACATTTGTCCCAAGCTCCTTTCCATCGTGCTCATTCTCTACAATGATCACGTAAGATCTATGAATGTTTTGGGTGGGTTTGACAAGTTTCTGGTTTTAAGGAACACAATAGGCCAATATGAGGTATTCATTAGGGTTGGGCCAATTATATAGTATACCATAGTAGTGATTAGACCACAAATTGTACAGTATGGTTTTATTTTGGTCTAAGCCAAAACTTGGGTTGCGCTAAAATTATTTAAATTAAAGCATTGCTAGTGTTGGTTCACAAGTGACCCAAATGGTGGAGTTAGAGCGGTTGATGTGATTAGTTAAAGGACAACCTAAGCTTCATAAAGAAGCTGATTTTTAAGCCTAGAATTCAAGTTATGGTCTTTCGAAGTTCATAAACTAACTTGGTTTTAGATTTTGGATGTTGTTGGGATATAAGTTGACCGCTAACCATGCAGGAGTTAGATGTTATGTCTGTTGCTGGCTGGAAGTTGAATGCAATCCTTTCAGGGTCAACTGCTTCTCTGTAGTCTGTAGGATATGAGATTTTTCTTGTATGCACGGTTGTCCAATGGTCCTTTCCAGACAAGGTTTGTCAAAAATGCGTTCCAAACTTTTTCCCACTTATCCTAAGGGCATTTTGAGCTGTTTTAAAAGGGTTCAAATTTCCCTATAGTTTTAAGAAAGCTTTCATTTCTTTTTTTAAAATTAATGTAAATCTTCATTAAATTAGTATAAATAAGGGTGTCACAACTCTTTTGATAACTAGAATACATGTTCTATGATCTATCAATGAGTACATATTGTTAAAGGATGCACTACACATTCTCCAATGGGGATATTCAAGACTTTCTTGACATCAAGAAGTAATGTTCTACCAATTGAGTAAATACTTACTTGAAAATATGCTGCCATGCCTCTCGGGACATATTTGTTCCCCACCTGGGAGTTCTTCATATGCAATATCAGTGACCAGTTCACTTTGGATTGGAGTATAACCAGGATAAGGATCTAAATTGGGAACATGCACAATCAACAATATCCCAAACAAAGCCTGGACCAAAAAATAAGATCATGTGTTAAGTTTGCCTTGAGATTTTTAAACCAATAATGATGATGATGATGATGATGATAGTAACTGTAATAGTAAAAGGGGAGAGGACAAAGTATTGAATTTTAGAAATTCTCAAATAAGAAAATCAAAAAAAAAAAACAAGGAAAAAGAAAAAGAATTCATGTCATCATGACCAATTAAAGAACAGGCATGCCCTTAAAAAAAACAACCGTTGATGTCCAATCCAATCAGATATGCCCTTAGTATTGTGGGTCTCCAATATAGGCACTTTTCTTTTCCATATTTATAGATAGGTGTTTGAGGGGCATCGGCCCAACTCAGAAATGAGCTAATCTGGTTTACTTATTTTAACAAGTTTGATTTATTTTTATCTCAGATTATCTTACATTTAATAAATTTTTTATGCAAGAGATTAGAATCTTATCCTATTCAATTTTAGTCTTCCATGGGTGACTCATACGCAAGTCCAAAGCAATCCTTCAAGACTTCAATGTACTCTTCCTAATCAAGGGTTCCTGTGTTAGATGCCACTGACAAGCCTTATCATCAGGATGCAAACTTGCCATCTTGACATTTGACTCATCTTGTGTCTCATCAAATTCAAAGAACCTTTCACACTTCAAGAGCTACCCAAGCATGTCCACCCCATGAAACCTTGAAAATCCATCTTTATGAATTGGGTTGGCCATCGAAAATCCCTTTGATCAAAATCGTCACATCGCCCCATTATTTGGTCGTCTTCATTACGTGTACGATGACATCATTCTTTGCGATCACACACATTGTTAATGGAGGTTTCCATCCTTGATGCACATAAGGCCCTACACCTTATTCAAGATAGCATCCACAATATCAGGCAATGTATAGACCTTGATAAGCCTTGGATTAATCAACTCAAATCTTTCTTCCAACTCTTTTTGACAAGCCTAGGACCTTGTTTCCATGAGGCCAAGGAGGGCATGATTCTAGATGCCGCAATTATGGGATTTGGTTGAGAAAAAAGGAGTGAAGGAAAGAGAAAAGGAAAAAAAGAGAGGGAACAAGAAACTGATATGAAATTGTAATTCTACAAATTCTATATTTTAAATGTTAGGTAAGTTAGTTAGCAGAAGAGCAGTTGTTAGTGGTATTAACTATTATTAGAGTAGCATTAGCTAAACACAGCACTAGTTGTGTCTCCTAGCTAATTAAGATAGAGCAATATTACCATTGACTCCCTTAGTTCTATATAAAGAAGCATCCCCTCATTGTAACATGTTGTCGCCTATTGTTGAATGAATGATTCAGTGTGAATTATTTGTGTCTCTATCACTCTCTCTTCTCTCCTCTCCTCTCAACCCTCTCTAATCTCTCTTCTACCTAGCTTCCCCTTCTTCTTCCTACTTCAACAAAATTCTGTCAACAATTACAGATGTAGTAATTATATTATTTTTTAAATAATATTATAAGTGAAATAATATAGGAGTAAGTTAGATTAGATCCTATTATATAGGAGTAAGTTAGATCAGATTCTGTTTAGTTGAATTTCAAATTCCCTAGATGCTCTCAATCTGTTATAACAGATTGCACTCTCTTGTAACCTATATATTTTTCATATGAATAAACAAGGAGGCATCCATCGAACTACAGTTAAGTCCTAAAATTCTACATGGTAGCAGAGTAGGTTTAAATCAAAGCCTTGAAGAAAATTAGCAGTTCCGTTCTGGTTTTCCGGCACTGGTGACTTGTTGTCTCCCAAGTTCTCTCCTCCGCGCTCCACCGTCGAGCATTAAGAATCGAGAGAAACAGGGTCAGAGAGGCAGCAAGACACACCAGTGCCGGGAGACACACATCTTCAATCCAGACGTTGCCCACTGTAACATCTTCAAAGTCTCGAATGTTGCCCACTGCCTCAAGCTCGTCCAGACGATCCCAGTACAAAGTCATCTCAAGTCCTCGACCAGTGACAGTCCCAACGTTCAACTTGTCGACTCCAAATCAAGGAACGTCCTCCTCCAGCTCGTCTTCGTCCGGCATCTTCACTCGTCCGAAGAGCCCAGTCTCAAGCTAGTCATCTCCGGCGTCTTCTCTTTGCAACAGACGCTCGCCTGAAGTCGTCCGACAACGTCAGGTCCGTCGTCCCCGGACTCATCCTTCTCAGCAGTGTCGTGTCTGCAACTCCGATTATTAGAGTCCCATCATTCTCAACCTGGTCTGTCACTCGTCGTCCGGCGTCGCCCTTCACTCGTCCGTAGAAGCCCAGTCAAGCTTGTCCGAGTTCTCGCATCAACGGCCTCTATCCAACACTGAGCACAGTCGCCTTCTGCCGCTGTTGAACCACCGTCGTCCTCCCTCGGGCTCACTAGTCTTTGAGACTCATAATCTCATAGCGGGTCTTCAGTTCAATTCATTCAATCACGCCACAGTGGTTTATCGAGTGTTTTTCTAATTTACTAATGTGCTTCTTTTGTTTGCAACTGTGGAACCAAAGTGTCATTTTGGCAATTCAAGGACCAAACTATCATTTTGGAAATTGGAAGACCAATCTGTCATTTATCAAATTGAGGGACCAAATTGTCATTTCAAAAATTTGTAGGCCTCTGAGACTCAAAAAGGAGTACAAGTCCAGACAAAATAAATGGACCTTTGAGACTCAAGAAGTACAAGCCTAAAGATTTTAAAGACTCAAGTAGTTATAGGACCTTCATCGTCGATCTTGTCGCAGCCGCTGCCCGTCGATCTTGTCGCAGCTAGTTACTCCCAAAGTTGTCATGTATCTGCTGCCCATTCATCTTGCCGCAGCAGCAACTCCCAACATCATCGAGACTCCAATAAGTTGCATAAGCAAGTTGGACATGATTAACATCTATGATCCAACTTGAGGGGGAGTGTGGTAATTATATTATTTTTTAAATAATATTATAAGTGGAATAATATAGGAGTAAGTTAGATTAGATCCTATTATATAGGAATAAGTTAGATCAGATTCTGTTTAGTTGAATTTCAAATTCCCTAGATGCTCTCAATCTGTTATAACAGATTGCACTCTCCTGTAACCTATATATTTTTCATATGAATAAACAAGGAGGCATCCATCGGACTACAGTTAAGTCCTAAAATTCTACAACAGATTTGCATCAGTGGTATCAAAGTGTTAATCCTTGGCCACATGTTCTTCTAGCTGCTGCAGGGTTGAAACAAGATTTCAAGAAAGATCAAAAATGGCTGAGGAAAGATTTTGTATGGCCAAAAGCCTCCTCTCCATTGTCCCTACTTGCCACATACTTCGGTACTAGAGGCGGTCGATCGAACTTTTGAAGCTAGGGAGCAAGTTTTGGCTATGCTCAAACACCATTTGCATTGTGCCTAATAGAATGAAGCAGAAGGTTGACTTACATAGGTATGACCGTGAATTTCTTGTTGGTTAGTGGGTGTTTCTTAAGCTACAACCGTATAGACACATTTCTGCTGCTGTTAAGAGCTCACAAAAGCTTTCTCCAAGGTATTTTGGACTGTATCACGTGCTGGAAAAGATTGGTCCTGTTGCTTATTGACATGAGCTACCTCCGGAGTCGAGGGTTCACCCTGCTTTCCACGTTTCTATGCTGAAGTTGTGTCCTAATCCAGCTGTGAAACCTCGGCATCCCTTACTACACTTCCCAGAGTCTCCACCTTCCTTACTTCCTGAGAAAATCCTTAATCAAAGGTCTGCTAGGAGGCAAAGAAGGCTCATTATGGAAGTGCTTGTGCAATGGAAAGGGTTGCTGGATGAAGAAGCTTCATGGGTGTCACTTCTTCGGTTTCAAGAGCGATTTCCAGATTTCAATATTGCTCATCCTTGAGGGCAAGGATGTCAAAAGGGGGGTATATTGATATGAAATTGTAATTCTATATTTTAAATGTTAGGTAAGTTAGTTAGGGGAAGAGCAACTGTTGGTATTAGCTATTATTAGAGTAGCATTAGTCAAACACAGCACTAGTTCTGTCTTAAGATAGAGCAATATTACCCTTGAAAAAGAAGCATCCCCTCATTGTAACAGGTTGTTGTCTATTGTTGAATGAATGATTCAGTGCGAATTCTGTGTCTCTATCTCTCTCTCTCTCTCTCTTCTCTCTTCTCTCAACCCTCCTCAACCTCTCTTCTACCTAACTTCCCCTTCTTCTTCCTATTTCACTAACACAATTCTGTAACAATTACAGAATTGCATCAGAAACAGAGAGAGGAATCTGAATAATATGAATCTTATTGAATCACAAATCGAAAATCAGGAAAGTTACACATATTAAAGGCATTCTTTTTAATAGATGTCCTAATCTATCCAAATCCTACTAATATTAGGATGATATTTAAAATCCTTTTTAAATCTATTTAAAATCACATCTATTGAAATCTCTTATTATTTATTATGACATGACATCCTTCCTCTATTTACCCAGTCTTGTATTATCTCTTTCTAAAGAAATAGGAATATGAAACATTTTTTCCGTTTTCATGTCTCATCAAATTTCAATATACAGCCAGCCCCACAATTATTCGCAAATAAGTATACAAATACCTTGAAGACCAACACTCAAATAATTCAAAGACAAATAAATGAAATAAAATTGATCATAGAGCACATAACACAGAGCATAAGAGTACCTGTATGACAACCTCACTTGTGTATAAATATAACATCGATCTGCAAAGTTAGACACAAAAATATGAAATAAAAGAAAAGACTGACAAGCATCACACATGATTTGAACATGATAACATGACTTGATATAACATTTTGCATTGTTGAAATCGAGACCAAAGTAACAAGTTGAACCCTCTCTAGTCAAGACAACAACTAGAGAGAATCCAATCATGTATTTCAATCTATTTTACTAGATAAAAAATTTCAATTAGGCAAGAAAACGCAAATGCAAGCTCAAATTAACTGCGGGAAAATATTATACTTAAAAACTATTATACTTAAAAACTTTGATTCTACTCATGTAAAATTTTGGACCTCACAATTGCAGTTTTTGTCTTCCTATTGGAAATTTGTACCTTAACAGAAAGCTTCCAGCTTAATCATTGCCTAAATCTTAACCTATCACCTAGATTGAATAATGTAGCATATATAGCTCACATGAGCAAAAATATGTATGACAAACACGAATATGTTATTACTTTTGTATATTAGTATCTAATGAATCCTCTATTATACTTTACATTTTTTTTTCTAGTGATCAGTATTGAACCTAAGGTCTTTAACTCTATAGAGATAGAGAAAGGTCAAAAATGACACTCAAGGAAGGTCAAAAAATGACATATTTTAGTGACAACTAGAGACTTTTATGACCATCATCATGTCACAATGACACAAGCCCTCCCTCCCCGATGATCGAGAGACCACGTGATAGTGATCAAACTAGGGGAACAGCCCCCCCTAACATCAGACCCTACAGGTACCCTCATTCGCAAAAGAAGGAGATTGAAGAGCTGATTAAAGACGTTACAAGCTGGGATTATTCAACCCAGTACAAGTCCTTACTCCAGCCTTGTTTTGCTAGTCAAGAAGAAGGATGGAAGTTGGCGTTTTTGCATTGACTACAAAGCACTAAATAAGATCACCATCCTGACAAGTTCCTTATCCCAGCCATAGACGAGCTGTTAGATGAGCTAAAAGGTGCAACCGTATTTTCCAAGCTAGATTTAAAATCAGGGTACCACCAGATTCAAATCAAGGCCAGTGACAAACACAAGATAGCCTTCCACACCCATGAGGGACATTATGAGTTTAAGGTGATGCTTTCAGACTTACTAACGCTCCTTCTACATTCCAAGCGTTGATGAATGAGATATTTAGAGGGTATCTACGGAAATTTGTACTTGTGTTTTTCGATGACCTATTGATTTACAGTCATGAATGGGTACTCACTTGGAACACCTAGAAAGGGTGCTTGCTGTATTGCAAGAACATCATCTAGTTATTAACCTCAAGAAGTGCAGTTTTATGCAACCAAGAATCGAATATCTTGGTCACATAATTTTAGAGAACGGCGTCGAGGCTGATCTGGCCAAGGTAGAGAGCATGGTGGCTTGGCCCCAACCTAAGAATGTGAAATCACTACGGGGATTCTTGGGATTAACCGGGTATTACCGAAGGTTTGTCCAAGGATACGGAAAGATAGCTAGCCCTCTAACGGACTTACTCAAGAAAGAAGCCCTTCATTGGACTCTAGAGACCACCAAGGCCTTCGAAGCACTCAAAATAGCCATGACCACCCTTTTGGTATTGGCAATTCCAGATTTTTCAACTCCATTTGAACTAGAAACCGATGTTTCGGGGACTAGTACAGGCGTTGTATTAATGCAACAAGGCGCCCCATAGCGTCTTTCAACCAAAAGCTATCTAAACAAGCTCAACAATGCTCGGTCTATGAGAGGGAATTGATGGCAATTGTACTAGCCTTTAAGAAATGGAGACACTACCTATGGGGACAACATTTTGTCATCCAGACAGATCAGAAAGCCTTAAAATACCTGCTGGAGCAGACAATTTTGGAGGAAAACCAACAGAAGTGGGTGGCAAAATTGGTGGGATACAAGTTTGAAATCTTATACAAACCGGGAAAGGACAACAAGGCAGTTGATGCTTTATCACGGCAGTAGGAACCCTTGAGTCTAATGGCATTTTCCA